>JAABKJ010007545.1:117171449-117280659 GCA_011634705.1 Andricus grossulariae
TTTTTTTTTTTTTTTTTTTTTTTTAAAATTTTTTTTTTTTTTTTTTTTTTTTTTTTTTTTTTTGAGAATCCAACTATTTTATTCAAAATTCGTTTTCCTTTCGTTTTTGACTTAAAATAAAAATCTTTTTTGTTTCAAATTAAAATATTATATTTTTCATTGAGAATTTATATTTTTTAGTTGAAAATTTAACTACTTGTTTGGAAGTTGAACAACTTCGTTAAAAATTCATTCGGTTTCATTCATTCAGTCGTTTTTTGATGACAAGGTTGAAAATTAATTTTTTTTACAATTAAAATGTTTCTTTTTTTAAATAATTCGATTATTTGGCTTTAAAATTCAATAGATTCATTCAAACAATTTTCTTTATTTTTTGAAAATTTAACTCATTTGTGGAAAATTGGTCTTTTTGGTTTAAAAATTCATCTCTTTTGGTAGAAAATATTGTTTGGTTGAAAATTTAAATACATTTTTTGTTTCAGGTCGGAAAGTATTAGAGCCTGGGATATATATTGTAAAAAATTATAATTTTTAATTTGTAAAATTATTTCCAGATTATAAAATGCGACCGGAAAAAACGCGCGGAAAAGCCAAAATTATTATATTCATTTTTCAGTGTTGAGGATTTCATGACTTGATTTATTTTAAAAAATTTGAGAATTCACGTAGTCGAAAGATATTTTATATTCTTGTTTGTCATCAGTGATTAGAAATTTATGTTTTATTTGCAATGTAATTTTTTTAGTCAAGAAATTCATGTAGGTAAAATTAAAAAATTACATTTAAAAGTTTAAAATTTTACAAATTGCAAAATTCTTAACCATGTGTAGAAAGAATGTATTTGTAATCCAAAGAATAATTTTGGAATTTTTCAGCAAAATAGTTAAATTTTCAAACTAAGTAATGAATTTTTGATGACAGTTGAATTAAACCAAAAAATAAGATATTTCAACAAATTATTTAAATCCTTAACCAAAACAGACTAATTATCAAACGAAAAAAAAAAGAATTCACCAAAAAATTGAATTTACAACCCAAAAATATTTATTTTTTACCAAAATAATTAAATTTTCAACACAAAAAAGACGAGAAGGGAATTTTCGACTAAAAAAGATCAATTTTTTAACAAAAATGGAATAGCTACATTTTCTACAAAATAGTTAAATTTTTAAGCAAAGAAATTAATTCTGAACTAAAATAATAAATCTTCAACCAAAAAACTGAATTGTTTATCCCAATGTTTGAATTTTCAATCCAAAATGAATTTTCTATAAAAAAGACACCTTTTTTACAACATAGTTAAATTTTCAATCAAACAGATGTTCTACCAAAAAAGATTAATTTTTAACAAAATACATGGATTTCCAACTAAATAAAAATTTGTTTGAAGAATTTTTAACCTAATAGTTTAATTTTAAACCAAAGAAATGAATTTTCAAGCAAAAAGGTGAATTAGTGACCAAGAAGATTAATATTCTACCACAAAAGACAAAGTTTCAACAAAATATAGAAATTTTTTACCAAATTTCTGAATTATCAAATAAAGAAGACAAATGTTAAACCAAACATGGTATAGTTAAATTTCTATCAAAAATTAAATTTCTATCAAAAAGGATAAATTTTCAACAAAAAATGGCATAGTTAAATTTTCAGTCAAAAAAATTAATTTTCAATCAGAGATGAACCAAAAAGATTAATTTTCTAACAAAAAAGATTAATTTTATCAAAATACATGAATTTTCAACCAAATTTTTAATTTTTACAGGAATTTTGAACCTAATAATTAAATTTTAAACCAAACAGATCAATTTTCAATCTAGAATATTAAATTTCTTCCACAAAAGATTTTCGACAAAAATTGGAATAGTTTAATATTCAGTTGAAAAAATTAATTTTCGATTTGAAAAAACTACTTTTCAATCAATGAAATAAATTTTCCATCAAAAAGATTAATTTTTAACAAAGAATATGGATTTTCAACTAAATTTTTAATTAATTTTTAATTTTAAATTCAAATAGCATTTAATTCTACTTTGATGAATAGTTCATCCGGAAATGCCTTGAAAATGTATTTTTGATGAACTGTTTTGAAAATTTGTTATTGCTTTCAAATCTAAAACATCTCGAAACAAAATCAGATATAATGAAAGCAGAATGAAAGAACAGTTTAGTAAATAAAACAATATTTAATAAGGTATCAATCGAAAGTTTGTTATATTCGATTATTAAAAAATTGATTTAAATACAAATACATGCGACATTAAGACAGTTTCATGCACATATAAATTAAAATACAAAGCAACAGTCTCACCAAATTATGTACAAAAGTACCCACTATTCCAATTTCACTTATATATATAAAAAAAATAGTCATAAAATTGCAAAATCGCTGGCTAAAGTGAAAAAAAAAATGTAATAGTTGATCGGTAGCTGCAAATATTTTCTAATTAAAATTGACTCATCGCTTAATGTTAATTGTTACTTGAATCACAGTACAAAAGTACTTTTTCTTCAAAAAGCTGAATAACAAAATTGTTATAATAAAAAATTGTTCATTTTAAAATTAATTATTTGATATAAAACTTTACTCAGAGCCCGATTTCATTTTGTATAGGAGTGATTTTTCGTGGGAGGATTTAGAGGAAGACGAGTAGGAGGAACTAGAAGAATGTTTGCTACTAGATGTGCTTCTTTTGTCCTGTTTTGCTTTTTTCATCATGTCCCGCAATCGCTTATCGCCGCTGACTATTTGAATATTGGGTATGGGTACATTTTTGGACCCACTACTTGGATTTGGAGAACTATTATTGCTACTGCTACTTCCATTTATTGACTGTGTTTGATTAAGGCCACTTGAAGATTTATATTTATCGTGCTTTGAACCTGAAACCAGAAAAAAAGTCAGACAATTTTTATCTATTGGTTATTTTCTCTCATTTTTTTTTAAATCAAGCACCCAGTTTGACCTTTATTCAATCTAATTCTCTCGACTTTCTACTCAAATCCTGGAAAAAAATTCCTTAACAATTCCAGATTTTTTCCAGGTATAAATTTTCTTAGCAAAAATTTCGGAACTTTTGAAACAATCGACTCGGAGTATTTATGCAGTTTCGCGAGTTTATTAATAAATTTTTTTTCAGCTTCTTGGGATTCAATTATGTTTTTTTTATTATTCAATTTTTAATTTAGAAAGTGTTGACAAATTATGATACAAGATATTCGTAACTATATTAGCACCATCGATTAATTAAGTAATAATAAAAACATCATTAATTATTTCTTAAATTTGTCTCTAAAGTCCGTAAATTTGAATAACAATTCAAACAATTTTTTATTTTATCTTCTTATACTTGAAAAGTAGTGCATATTTAGGTTAAATAATTATGGGTACTATATTGAATTCAATTTAAACTACTTTAAATTCCTAACTTTTCAAGTAAGAGTATTGCATTTTCAACAAGATAGATGAATTATTAACCAAATAGATGAATTTTCAAACCAAAAAGTCTAATTTTCTACCAAAAATAAGATTTTTCAACAAAATACATGAATTGTTAACCAAATAGTTGAAATTTCAACTAAAAAAGATCAATTTTCAAACAAATCGTTGAATTTTGCACTGAAAAACGTCAATTTTCAACCAAAAGCGGAATAGTTTAGTTTTCAGTTTTATTAATTAAGTTTCAAGCAAACTGGTGAATTTTTAACTAAAATGATTAATCTTCAACTGGAATCTAGTTGAATTTTTAACCAAGAAGAATCATTTCTACCAAAAAATACGAATTTTCAACAAAATACATGAATTTTCAACTAAAAAATATAAACTGTCTACTAAAAATTGTTTAGTACAATTTCCCGTTAAAAAAATTAGTTTTCAACCAAAAAAATGATTTTTTAAACAAAATGATGAATATTTAACTGTAATACTTGAATTTTCAACCAAAAAGATAAATTTTCAAACAAGAATATTAATATTCTAAAAAAAAAGAAAAGATTTTTCAACAAAAGAAATGAATTCTTAACCAAATAGTTGAAATTTCAACTAAAAAAATATCAATTTTCAAACAAATCGTTGATTTGTTTACTGAAAAAGCTCAGTTTTCAACCAAAAATAGAATAGTTAGATTTTCAGTTAACAAAATTAATTTTCAAACAAATTGACGAATTTTCAACAAAACACATGAATTCTCAATCAAAAAGATCAATTTTCAAACAAATAGTTGAATTTTGAACTGAAAAAGATCAATTTTCAACCAAAAATGGAATAGTTTAGTTTTCAGTTAACAAAATTAAGTTTCAAGCAAATTGTTTAATTAAATTTCCCGTTAAAAAAATCAGTTTTCAACAACAACAAAATGATTTTTTAAACAAAATGATGAATATTTAACTGTCATACTTGAATTTTCAACCAAAAAGATAAATTTTTAAACAAGAATATTAATATTCTAAAAAAAAAAGAAAAGATTTTTCAACAAAAGATATGAATTCTTAACCAAATAGTTGAAATTTCAACTAGAAAAATATCAATTTTCAAACAAATCGTTGATTTTTTGACTGAAAAAGCTCCGTTTTCAACCAAAAATAGAATAGTTAGATTTCCAGTTAACAAAATTAATTTTCAAACAAATTGACGAATTTTCAACCAAAAAGTTTAATTTTCGACCAAAAAAGACGGGTTTTCAACAAAACACATGAATTCTCAATCAAAAAAGATAAATTTTCAAACAAATAGTTGAATTTTGAACTGAAAAAGATCAATTTTCAACCAAAAATGGAATAGTTTAGTTTTCAGCTCTTAAAAAGTTCCTTTTTTTCGAAACTTCAAGGGTCTACATTTTTTTCAATTTCTTAAAATTGTTTCAAGTTAAAATGTTTTTTTTAATGCTGCTAAAAATGAAAAAAATGCTTTTAAATCTTCCAAATTCTTTTTGGACAATTTTCGAAACCCTTCGTAGTATGTTCAATTTTCTTCAATTTTATCCTAAAATTAATTTTTCAAAATTAAATATCATTTAAATTTTCCCAGGGATCTCAAAATAACTTTTTCATTCTCTTGGAATCTTTCAAAATTCTTAAAACCCTTCTTTTTTCAAAATCTTCCAGAAATAAATAGAATTTTTCCTATTTTTTTCTTCAAAATCCTGCAAAATGAAAAATTGCCTTAAAATATTCCATAAACTTTTCTGACAATTTTGGAAATCTTCTAAAATGTTTTTCAATTTCATTTTACAATAAATTTTTCAAACTAAGATTTATTTCAGTATTCCCAAGAATCTTTAAAAGAACACTTTTTTATTCCCTTGAAATCTTTCAAAACTCTTGATAAAGCTTTTTTTTTCTCAAAATCTTCAAAAATCCACATTTTTTTTACAGTTCTTGAAATAGTTTTTAGTATTATTCTTGAATTCTTTTCAAAATTTTTAAATATCTTTTAAACTGATTCGAATTTTGCATTAAATTAAAAAAAATTGCTTTAAGATCTTCCAGATTCTTTTTCGGAAATTTTGGAAATCTTTTGAAATGTTTTGAAATATTGTTTAATTTTATCTTAATATTAATTTATCAAAATACGAAATCATTTGAGTTTTGCCAGGAATCTTAAAATAACACGGTTATTCTCTTGAAACCTTTCGAAATTCTTGAAAACCTACTTTTTTCGAAATTTTCAAAATCTACATTTCGTTTTAAATTTTTTGAAATCGTTTTAAATTATTTGAAGTCCTTTCTCAATTATTTTTGAACCTTTTCAAAACTTCTTTATATTTCTCGAATAAACTCGATTTTCTTTTAAATTTGGTAATCGTGCAAAAAATCTTCTACTTTCTTTTCGAAATTTTAGGAAATCATTTAAAATCCTGCAAAATAAAAACGATTTCCCAACAATCTTTCAGATTCTTGAACATAATTTTTGATATCTTTTAGAATATTCTATTAAAATAAGTTTTGAAGATAGAAAAAAACATTTTAAATTTGCTATGAATCGTCATAAAATTTATCTTCGAAATCTTCAAAAATCGATTTTGTTTTAAACTTGATGAAATCTTTGCAAAACTTCTTAAAATTTCGATAACTAACACGAATTTTTTTCTAATATATTGTAATGTTGCAAAACTGAAAAATTTTGCTTTGAATTTTTCTACATTATTTTTCGAAATTTTAGAAAATCATTTTATATCCTGCAAAATAAAAACATTTTATCAAAAAATCTTCCAGATTATTGTTCGTGAGTTTTCGTAATTTTATGTAATCTTTTTAAATGTTCCCTTAAGATTAATTTACCAAATAAACCATTATTCAAATCTTCCCAGGAATTTTGAGAAGATTTTTTTATTCTCTTGGAAGCCTTCAAAAGTTTAAAAAAACCTTTTTTTTCAGAATTTTCAAAATTCTTCATTTTTTCTTAATTTTCTTGAAATTGTTTCAAGTTGAAATTATTTTTGAAATCTTTACGAAAATAATTTTTTTTAAACCTAGCAAAAAAATTGTTTCAATATCTTCTAGATATTTTTTCGACAATGTTGTAAATCTTTTGAAATTTTTAAAACTCTTCTTCAATTTTCCCTTTAAATTAATATTTTTAAATAAAAAATCATGTACAGTTATTCGAAGTCTTCAAAAATCTACATTTTGTTTAAAATTTTTTAAAATTATTTCGGGAATTGTTCAAAATTTCTGAATATAGTTTAAAATGTCTTCGATTTTTCCAAATTTTTTTTCAAAATTCTGTAAAATACAAAAAATTGTCCTAAAATCTCCCGGATTCAATTTTGGAAATATTTTGAAATAATTTTCAATTTCATCTTAAAATTAATGTTTCAAAGTATAAAATCATTTTTTGAAAAACTAAAAAAAATTTGTAATCTTTCAAAATTCAAAATTTTTTGCTTTATAACTTAACTTATAAAAAAAATGGGTTTTGCGAGTTTTCAACGCTAGTTATGATTTTCTTTGCGGGGTTTTTTAATACAAATTGTTTCTGATGCATTAAACACTACTTTATACTGATAATTAGATACTTAAATAAATTGTTTAAATATTTTATCATTGTTTTTAGCAACTTTCTCTTAGAATAGAGAGAGAAAGTCGCGGTTTTTTCAAAATTTTTCTACTTTTGGTCCAATTTTGAATTAGTGAGAGGTGGTGGTTCATAAATGTTAACAAACTTAATTGTTTAAAATATTTATTATTATTGTTAATAATATTATCTTTGAATAATGCTAGAAATCACGGTTTTTTTTCTTAAATTTCCAACTTTTTGTTCACTTTTCTGAGTGAGTTAATATTCAATTGAATATAGAAAAAAGAATTGTTTGAACAAATTATTTTTGGTTATAGATATCTTCTTATATATTAATATTAGATAGTTGAGGTTTTTTTCGGAATTTTTAAACTTTTGTCCATTTTTCAAGTAGAGTGAAGTAATAATTAATTTAAGTTAACAAAAATTATTGTTCAAACAATTTATTATTATTGTTAATAATATTCTCTTTGCTTAAAGGTAGAAGGTTGCATTTTTTTGTTGAAATTTTTAACTTTTTGTCTACTTTTTACGTGGAGTGACTTAATAATTATTTAAGTTTTATCAAAAATAATTGTTTAAACTAATTATCATCGTGGATAACTATCTCTATATATATTAATGCCAGATAGTTGCGGCTTTTTTCTGAAATTTTTAACTTTTTGCCCACTTTGTGAACAATTTATTATTGTTTATTTATTGTTTATTGTCTATTTTAATATTGACAATAAACAAATTTTCTTAATATACCTATACAAATTTCAAATGACTTTTTATTTCTAAAAATGAATTTTACGAAAAAATTGAAAAATATTGTAGAACATTTCAAATGATTTTTAAGAATTCTGAAAGGTTTCAAGAGAATAAAAATATCCTCTTGAGGTTACATTCAGATTCCTAGGAAAATTTAAAATGATTTTTATTAACAAAAAATTAATTTTAAGAGGTTATTGAAAAAGATCTAAAAACATTTCAAAAGATTTCCAAAATTTTCAAAAAAGAATCTGCTAGATATTGAGTTTTGACAAAATTCTAAAAATAAATAAAAATTTGAAAAGGTTTCGAAAAATTCAAATTATGTAGATTTTTGAAGATTTCAAACAATTTCAATCAATTTGTAGATTTTCGAAGACTTCGAAATAAAATGTTAAATTATTAGGATAATTAAAACATTGTGTTTATTTAACAGAAATAAATATTATACAATCATTCTCTTTTCTACATGTTATTTTTTCTATTTACAAGTTTAACTATTTGGTTGAAAATTTACGCATTTCTGGATTACATTTTTGGATGATGAATAAAAAATAAAATAAATAAATTAAAAATAAAGTTATCATTTCAAAATTTAACTACTTGATGAAAAAAACAATTTTTTGTTGAAAAGTAATTTTTTTGAATAAAAATTTAAGTATCCCATTTTTTAGTGGAAACTTATATTTTTTAGTTGAAAACTTATTTTTCACAGTTGAAAACTGAACTATTTCGGTTTTAATCTTCCTTGTTGAAAAGTCTTATTTTTTGGTTCAATTCAAATGATCAAAAATTAATTTTTTTTGGTTGAAAATTAATTTTTTAAACCGACAATGTAACTATTTTATTTTTGATCTGCAACATTTTTTTTTAATTCAAAATACAACTATTTGGTTGAAATTGCAACTATTTTAGTAGAAAATTCAACTATTCGGTTAAAAATTCATCTAATAATTCAAAAAACCGGTTGAAAATTGGTTGTTTTTCAAATTTCAAATTAATTTCTTTAACTGAAAATATAACTATTCCAGTTTTGGACGAAACCTTATCTTTTCTAGTTGAAAATTCAATTATTTTTTTGAAAATTCATCCATTTGGACGAAAATCCATCTATTTTTTTTAAGAAATTTAAAATGTTCAAATTCATTTATTTCAAATAGAAAAAAGTAACTTTTATACGATAAAAGATCACTTTTTAAGAAAATACTTAAATTTTTTTCGAAACAATTAAATTTTAAACTAAATAACTGAATTTTTAACCTTAAAAAAAGAATTCTCAACAAAAAAGTTTAATTGGATATTTCAACCAAAAAAGATGAAATTTTATTTTAAAAAATTTTGTTAATGAAATAGACTAATTTTCAACAAATAAAGATTTTCCAGTCATGAAAGAAAAAATTGTCCGCCTGAATTGTGGAACTTTGAAGCCAATGGCGAATTTTCTGTACAAAAATTAAATTTAAAAAAAAAAAAGGAATTTTTAGCCAAGAAATTAATTTTCAACAAATAGATGAATTTTCAACTAAAAATAAGAATCTTCAGCGAAAAATGTTTTCTTAACAAAGTGGTTTAAACAAATTTAAAAAAAATAGCTTACTTCTCAAGCAAAGAAGATTAATTTTCAACCAAACAGTTGCATTTTTATCCAAAAAAGATGAAATTTCTACTGAAACAGATGAAATTTGAAATCAAAAAGACAAATTTTCAACAACGAAATTTTAATTTTTACCTAAAAAAGATTTTAGTTTGACTTTTTAACATCAAAATAATTAAGAGTTTTAAATAAGAAGTAAATTTTCTATGAAGATACTTGAATTTTCAACCCAAAAAGATGAATTTTCAACAAAACAGTTCAATTTTCAACGAAAATCGATGACTTTCTGACAACATTATTGAATTTCCAATTAAACAGTTGCATTTTAATCCAAAAAAGATGAAATTTCTACTAAAACAGACAACTTTTTCAATCAAAAAGACAGATATTCAAAAAAATACTTGAACTTTTAATAAAGCAGTAGATTTCTGGACCAGAAAGAATGATTTTTCAACAAACTTTTTGACATTTTTGTTGTAACTGAACACTTTTTGAATTAGAAGTCTTACATACAGTTGTTCTACATTTTTTCAAATTATGAATTAATTTTTTAATTTGATCAGGCCTTCTAAACATCTTTCAAACTGATTCGAATTCTTCCTACAATTTTGTTTAAATCCTGCAAAATAAAAAATGTTTCCTTAAAATCTTCCAGATACATTTTGGACAATTTTAGGAATCTTTCTAAATATTCTCTTGAATTCAATTTTTCAAAATAAAATGCCATTTTCGATTTTCCTAGGCATTTTAAGAAAATGTTTTTTATTCGTTTGAAGCCTTTCACTATTCTTAAAAAAAAAATTAAAATTTTTTGTTCGAAACCTGCACAAATCTATATTTTGTTTTAAGTAAGGCCGTGGGCTATTTGCACCGAAATTTCGGTACGAATAGCAAAATTTTATCGTTGTACGATTTTTGGTTAACGATGGCACTTCTTCTTATATTAATTAACCCTTGCTATGTAAAAATCACCCCTAAAAAACTTTTTATGTTTTGTTTAGCAGGCAATTTTAATTATGATACATATAGCAGAACTGTTTAAAGAATTTTTATTTAGGTTCAGGCACGTACAGATTTCAGTTGAAAATTGCACACACATACCCCTACACATATCCCTTACACAATATATCTTCTACGAAATAAAAAATAAATGTGTGGTATGAAAAGTGTGTTTGATTTCACCATTTGCAAGACTGCGCATAAAATTCTGATCTAATTTCAATTCTAATTCTAATTGAAAATTTTTTAGAATAATGAAAGATTAGTTGAAAAGAAACAATATCATTCGATTTTTAAGGTATGAAGTTTTCACAGTAGTGATATTTTTTGGAAAAGTGTTTTAGGCACAACCTTTTCTTGCACCATGCACATGTTATTACTGCAACATCACCGCAAAGATCACAAGAAGGTTCCATATCTTTGTTTAAACAAAAGTCTACAGGGTTATCAAAATGTGGATGTCTATTTTCAGTATATCCGCTTTTATCCCAAGAATATTTGAATACGTCAATAAATCTAGGTGAAGACAATTGATTATATTTAAAGTACTGTAACTTTATAATGTTATTCCTAATATGCCACATTGAAGCAACTTTGAAAAAAGTTTACCCGATTTAGAGGCTTGCAAATAAATATTGTTTGCCTTAAAGAGTCCTTCTTTTACTGTAATTCCAAATTGAAGCCACTTTGATCGGAATTGAAAATGTTGCTTTCCCCATACCTCAGAATTTCAGATTTTACATTGTTTTTAAAAACATCGCATTCTTGTTTTATATCTCTAGTTTCATGTAAAGATGACACAGATATGAATTTTATGACATTTATTTTGTGAAGCTCATCTTCGAAGATCTATATCGTGAACTGTCATCTTCGAATAGCCTCCTTCAAATTGTCGAAAGTGTGTTTTGCAATGTTGTGTATCATATCTTCTCGGTCACCACCACTTTTGACTTGTTCTTGCCATCTTCTCAATTGTCGCTCTGAACGAAGGTTCTTGAACCTTTGATGAACGGATGTAAAAGATAAACGCTTTTTCTTTCCATAATTCGAATAGTCAACAGCTTCTTTTTTATAATAAAAATTGACTTTCTCCTCTTGATATAAACAACCAGGTACTTCACCATAATCGTTTTCTTCTTCTTGTTCTTCATCTTCAATCGGTTGTATGTCAATTTGACTATTCCCATAACCAAATTGTAAGTCAACTACATTTTCAATAATAAATAAGGAATCCAACATATTTCTTCCTATAATATCCTCTATTACATCGTGTATCACTGTTAGAAATCTTTGCAATTTTAGTATACACGGGCATATTAAATTTCCTATATGTTTACTAAATTCATTACACTTTGTAATTGTAGTATGCACTGTGAAAAATTTATGTTGGAAACTTCCAATAAATGTATTGGAAGGTTATTTCCGAAACGTAAAGCAACGCTACAATACATGATGTATTGGAATTTTAAAATATCTCGTAGAGTTCGAGCTAAGGTTACTCCACCAATTACAATACTTACAGTACATGTATTGCAGTTTCGACATTCCAATATCTTGTTTGGAATTTCACCTTACGCTTGTATTGTAGAAGTGTTGCAGAATTCCAAACATTTTTAACAGTGTACTTACGTATACTTTTCTTTTATGAAGTTATATGTACTAAATTTATCAAGTGCACAGTAAGTTTCTTTCACGTATATGAGTTTCATAGTTTCTGTATACTAAAATTCATATACGCGTTTACTATATTCAGCTGTGCAAGCGCGTTTTGATTTACGCGAGTCGGGCAACGTGGCTGGTGGCATTTGTTTGAGTTCTTTGTAATGCTAAAAGTTAATGTAGCTTAACCATATGATTATTCGAAAATTAAAAATTTGTTCTTTAATTTAATTTTTCATATGATCATGTTTACAGATGATGAAGACGGAACCCACGCGAAACGGAACGCCTGTACTGAATTTAGTACATGCGTATACTAAATTTCGTATACATGTATACTGAATATAGTATACGTCTATACTAAATTTCATGTACGTGCATACCAAATTCAGTAGATGCATATTGCATATACTAAATTTCATGTACGTGCATACCAAATTCAGTATATGCATATTGCATATACTAAATTTACTGTAAACTGGTACACTAAATTTAATTTCATGTTGTGCATTCTTGCTTTCATTACATGCATACTAAATCTAGTACAGATTTTCCTAACAGTGCTGAAAAATTCAATCGTTTTGTGGAAAGTTCGTCTTTTCGGGATGAAAATTTATCTCTTTTAGTAGAAATTTCATCATTTCCGGTAGAAGTCTGCTGTAGTGCGAAAAAAGTAGCAAAAAGTGGAAAATTGAGTACGAGGTCTGGAAAAGTCGATGACAAAGAAAATAGTGAGAATGAATCTACTGCATACATGGACTCGAATGAAGATGTATATTCGCCCGTCAATCCTTGGAAAAGCGATATCCGGAGAAAAATATTCAACGGAAAAATGCACATTCTCGTCGCATTTTCTTCAGTAACTTTTACCCGGAAAAAGCTGACACGCCGTGCATGACTTTATGGCAAAAAAGGTTTGTAGCTTTATTTTATGTTGGACGTTCGCATCTACGAAAAAAAGTAATAACAAACATACTTGAATAAGTCCATATGAAAATGAGATGACCCAGGCGGAAATATTATATATAGTTTATATATAGCGTGAATTATTATATATAATATTCACTTGTTTTATACATATTTTATGTGAAATAAATGAATATTATATATAATACTTCACACTATATATAAACTATATATAATATTTCCGCCTGGGGAGGAAAGACATTGTGAAAAATGGTAAAAAAAACTCTCAAGCGAAAAAAGAATGTATAGCTGAAACGATATGATCCGGCCACAAATATCGTGGAAAACTAACCAATGATATGGGAAAAATCTTTAAAATGGGGATTTAAATCATAATTTATTTTGAATCCCAAGCGGAAATATTATATATAGTTTGTATATAGTGTGAAGTATTATATATAATATTTTCATTTGTTTTATATAAAAAATGTATAAAATAAAAGAAGATTATATATAATACTTCACACTATATATAAACTATATATAATATTTCCGCCTGGGATATTATTATTAATGAATCACATTTTTTAATTTTTACAACAATAGAGCACAGACCGACTAGGAGGCTATACAAAATATGCATTAGTTGCATAAAATTACAAACAAAATCGCATAGACCAACGCGGAAAAATTATATATATTTTATATGTAGTGTGAAGTATTATATATAATATTCACATACATATACATATATATAAATACTATATATAAATGATATATAGCTCGAATTTAGGCGAAAAAACGATAAAAAGGGGAAATTTCTTGAAAACAGGAGGAAAAATAGAAATTCCTAAAAAAAGGGGAAAAACAAAAATTGTTTAAAAAGGGGGAAAAAAGAGAAAAATTCCTTGTTTTTAAGAAAAAAGAGGGATAGGAGAAAGAGATTTTAATGAAAACCCACTTTTTTTTATTGAAAATTCCTATTTTCGGGTTGAAAATTCAATTGTTTTGTAAAACATTTCGCCTCTTTGGCTTGGAAGTTCCACAATTTGGTTGACATTTTTTTTTCTGAAACATCTTTTTTATAGTTGCAAATTTTTCTTTTTGGTTTGAAAACTCATCTCTTGTTGTTAAAAATGCAGCTGTTGTGTTGATTATTAGTCCTTTTTGGTTAAATTCAACGGTTTTTTATTTAAAATTGAAACACTTTTTGGTTACTTAAAGTACTAAGTGTTACATTTTTTGTTGAAAATTATTATTTTTAATTGAAAATTCAACTATTACATTTTTGGTTGAAAATACATGTATTTGAAACATTTGAATAGTTAAAATTAAATTTTTTTTCAATTTTTAACAGTTGACAATTCATTTTTTTTTCAATTTTCCTTAATTTTTATTCTTTGTTAATTTTCAACAGTTAAAAATAGCAGAAAATTGAATTTCCAACAGTTGAAAATTCAGTTTTTTCAATTTTCCTTAATTTTTAATCTTCGTTAATTTTCAACAGTTGAAAATTGCAGAAAATTGAATTGAATACATGAATTTTCAACCAAATACACTTGCATTTTCAACTAAAAAATATAAATTATCAATCGAAAAGTGAATAATTAAATTTTCAGTTAAGTAAACATATTTCCAACCAGAAAAAAAAATAATTTTCAATAATATAGTTAAATTTTCTACGAAGTAGATTATGTTTCACCAAGTAGTTAAACTTTCAACCAAGACGATTCATTTTCTACCTAAAAGGAAGAATTTATAACCACATACATGAATTTTCAAATAAAAAAGATCAATTTTTAATAAAAAATGAAATAGTTACATTTTTAGTTAAGAAAATAATTTTTAAAAAAATCAACAGAATAGTTGAAAACTATTTGGATTACTCTGGATTACAAGTTAATTACTTGGAATAAATTACTTTGAATTAAATGGATTGCAAGTGAATTACGCTGGATTAAAGATGTTATTTGGATTAAAAATGGATTAGGTTGAATTGAAAGCGAATTAGGTTGGTTTAAATGTGGATTAGGTTGGATTAAAAGTGAATTATGTTGGATTAAAAGTGGATTAGATGGATTATAAGTGTATTAGGTTGGATTAAAAGTGGATTATGTTGGATTAAAAGCGGATTAGATTGGATTGAAAGTGGATAAGGTTGCATTGAAAGTGGATTATGTTGGATTGGAAGCGAATTAGGTTGGATTGAAAGTGGATTATGTTGAATTGAAACGAATTAGGTTGGATTGAAAGCAAATTAGGTTGGTTCAAAAGTGAGTGGATTAGGTTGGATTAAAAGTGGATTATGATCAATTAAAAGTGGATTAGGTTGGATTAAAAGTGGATTATGTTGGATTAAAAGCGGATTAGATTGGATTGAAAGTGGATTAGGTTGGACTGAAAGTAGATTATGTTGGATTGGAAACGAATTAGGTTGGATTGAAATTGGATTATGTTGAATTGAAAGCGGATTAATTTGGATTGAAAGCGAATTAGGTTGGTTTAAAAGTGGATTAGGTTGGATTGAATGTAGATTATAATCAATTAAAAGTGGATTAGGTTGGATTAAAAGTGGATTATGTTGGATTCAAAGCGGATTAGATTGGATTGAAAGTGGATTAGGTTGGATTGAAAGTGGATTATGTTGGATTGGAAGCGAATTAGGTTGGATTAAAAGTGGATTATGGTCAATTAAAAGTGGATTATGTTGGATTAAAAGTGGATAAAGTTGGATTGAAAGTGGATTAGGTTGGATTGAAAGTGGATCAGATTGAATTAAAAGTGGATTAGGTTGGATTAAAAGTGGATTCGATTGGATTTAAAGTGGATTAGGTTGGATTAAAATTGAATTAGGTTGGGTTAAAACTGGATTAGGTTGGATTAAAAGTGCATTAGGTTGGATGAAAAGTGGATTAGGTTAGATTGAAGGTGGATTAAGTTGGATTGCAAGTGGATTCGGGTGGATTAAAAGTGGATAAGGTTGAATTAAAAGTGGATTACTTGGGTTGGAGGTGGATTATTTGGATTAAAAGCGGATGAGGGTGGATTGAAAGTGGATTGGGTTGGATTTAAAGTGGATGAGGTTGGATTGAAATTGGATGTGGTTGGATTGAAAGTGGATTACGTTGGATTAAAAGTGGATTCAGTTGAATTAAAAGTGGACTAGGTTGGATTGAAAGTGGATTAGGTTGGGTTATAACTGGATTGAGTTGGATTGAAAGCGAATGAGGTTGGTTTAAAAGTAGATTAGCTTGTATTAAAAGTGGATTAGGTTGGATTAACAGCGGATTACGTTGGATTAACAGTGGATTAGGATGGATTAAAAGTGGATTAGGTTAGATTGAAAGTGGATTAGGTTGCATTAAAAGTGGATCAGGTTGGGTGAAAACTGGATTAGGTTGGATTGAAAGTGTATTAGGTTGGATAAAAATTGGATAAGGTTGGATTCAAGGTGGATTAGGTTGGATTGAAAGTGGATTCGGTTGGATTAAAAGTGGATAAGGTTGAATTAAAAGTGGATTACTTGGATTAGAGGTGGATTATTTGGATTAAAATCGGATTAGGGTGGATTGAAAGTGGATTAGGTTGGATTAAAAGTGGATTAGGTGGATTACTGAAAAATGAGGGGAACAGAAGTAGAGTAAGCTAGGAGAAATGAGGGGAAATAAAGGGAGGGAAAAAAGAGGAAATAGGGAGAAATAAATGGAGAGACAATACGGGAGTGAGTGAAAATTAGGGGAAGGAAAGTCGAGGGAATGAGGGGATTGTGGGGGAAATGAAGTGAGGAAATGTAGGGAAGATTAGAGGAAATTAGGAGAGGGACAGTAGGAGTAATGAGGGAGGAGAAGAAGGGGAAGTGATAGGAGGGGAAGTGGTGGAAGTTATCAGAAGGAAAATAGGGGAAATCAGAGGAAATAAGGAGACGAAAATAAGGGGATGAGAAGCAGAAGGGATTAGGAAAAATGAGGGGAACAGAAGTAGGGTAAGCTAGGAGAAATGAAGGGGGAAAGTAGTGGGATTGAGGGGTAGTAAAGGGAGGTAAAATAGAGGAAATAGAGAGAAATGAAGGGAGATACAGTAGGGGAGTGAGGGAAAATCAGAGGAGGGAAAGTAGAGAAAGTGAGGAGATGGGCATGATGGAAGGAGTAAGGGAAATAAGAAAGAAGGGCTGTAGGTGAAGTAGGAGAAATAAGGGTTAATGAGAAGAGAGAAAGTAGGGGAAATGAGGCGAGGGTAAGTAGGGAAAATGAGGAAAAATTATATGAGGGTAAGTAGGGGAAATGGGGGAAAATGAGATAAAGGTAATTAGGGGAATTGATTTGAGGGAAAGTAGTGAATTTATGGAAAATGAGATAAGGGGAAGTAGGGGAAATGAGGAACGTGAGGGGATGTGATGGAAAATGAAATAAGGGAAAGTACACGAAATGAGGGAAGTGCGGAAAATTAGGGGAAATGAGTGAAAGTAGGGGAAATGGTTAGAAGTGAGGACGATTAGGGGAGGGGAAGTGAGGGCTGAAGAAGGGAAGTATGGAAAGGCGAGTTTTAGCTGTGGAAGCTAGGGGAAATCAGGGAGAGAAGTAATGGAAGTGAGTAGAAATGAGGGGAGGTGAAATAGAGGAAATAGGGGGAAATGAAGAGAAAGTAGGGGAAGTGAAGGGAAATAAGGGAAAGGGAAGTCGGAGAAGTGAGAGAAATAAGCGTAAACGAGGGGAGAGAAATTAGGGGGAATGAGGGAAGGGTAAATAGAGGAAGTAAGAGAAAATGAGGCGAGGGTAATTAGGAGAAGTGAGAGGAAATGAGGTGGAGGAAGTAAGAGAAGTGATGGGAAGGAGAGGGAAAGTAGGGGAAATGAGGAGAAATTTGGGGAGGAGTGAGGGGAAATTAGAGAGAGGAAGTGAGGAAAAGTAGAGGAAATTAGTAGAAGTGAGGATGAGTAGGGGAGGGGAAGTGAGGGCAGGGGGAGGAAAGTAGAGGAAATAGGGGAAGTAGAGTAAATTAGGAAAAATGAAGGAAGGGAAGTGCTGTAAGCTATGGGAAATGAGGGAGAAAAGTAGTGGGAGTGAGGAGAAATGGAAAAAAATGGATGAAATGGGGAGAAATGAAGAAAGAGAAAGTAGGGAAAGTGAGGGGCGAATAAGGCAAAATGAGGGGAGAATTAGGGGAATTGAAGGGAAAGGAGAAGAAGAGAAGTAGGAGAAATGGGTGTAAATGATGGGAGAAGTAGGGGAAATTAGGGTAGAGAAAGTAGGGGAAGTGAGTAGACGGAAATGACGAAGCAATTAGGGGAATTGAAGGGAAAGGAGAAGAAGGGAAATAGGTGAAATAGGAGGAATGAGTGTAAATGAGGGGAGAAGAAGTTGGGGAAATTAGGGGATAGGAAGTAGGGGAAGTGAGGGGACGGAAATGAGGGGAGGGTAATTAGGGAAAGTGAGGGGAGGGAAAGTAGAGGAAAATGAGGAGAAATGAGGAGAGGAGAATTAGGGGAAATAAGGGGAAATTTTGTAAGGGTCAGTGGCATAGAAATTTAAAGATTTTCGCGGATATTCTAGAAGCGAGAAGCTACTTCGAGTTTCCTGCATCGAGCACGTACAGAGGTGCCCCAGACGCATTCATGCAAGTACAATCGTGGCATGAATTTATTGCGATTTATTCCTGCGATAGACAAAATCCCATTCCCCAAATCTTTCTACAATTTCAACCAAAATCTGATGGAATAAAATCAGACTGAGTTTTATAATTTATAATTTTTTTTTATTTTCTTCTCAATTTTAAATAGTATTTTTATTATAAAAAAAGATTACTTTCCGTTGCTTAAAAATTTAATGTAAAGAGTCCTCGGATCAATTATTGCCCAAGAAAATAAATTTCCAATTATAAGTTATTTTATTTTATAGTTGAATTTATTTATAAATTTTTCTAGAAATTATTTATAAAAGCAAAAATTGTATTTGCAAATGATTTTTTAATATTGGAAATTTTTTAATGATTTAGGTTTTATTTTAAAGGATTAATTTTGCGTTTTAAAAATTTTAATTTATTTTGCGTCATTTTGATAAATGTTAGGCAAACTTAATTTTTTAAACAGATATTTAGAAATTTTGAAACGATTCAAAAATAATTTAAATCTTGAGAAGATTTCACAAGAATTAAAAGAAAATGTAGATTTTTGATGAAATTGAAAAAGAAACTTTTAAAAAATTTTGAAACACTTCAAGAGAATAAAAAAATGTTCTTAAGATTCTTGGAAAAATTTTAAATGATTTTTTATTTTGAAAAATAAATTTAAAGAGAAAATTGAAAAAGATTTCAAAACATTTCAAATGATTTCCTAAAATTTATCAAAAGAATGTAGATGATTTTAAAGCAACATTTTTCAACTTTTATGGGTTACAAAGTTTTAGAAAAAATCACCTGAAATTTATATTTTTAAACAAAAATAATTAGATTCAAATCAAATTTTTTTTTGCTTTTTTTATTCCCAAATTATTATATCTCAAGAAGATTCATAATTTTTCAACAATTTTATGTTATGTTGTTGTATTTCTCCTGAAATTGGTGTTTTTAAACAATAAACCATTAAACTGAAAAATGAAGAATATTGAAAATTGAATTTTAAACTTGTGAGAAATTCAATTTTCCTCAATTTTCAAAACGAAAATTTTCGAAAGCTGAAAATGGAAGAAAATTGAATTATGAACTTTCAAATTGAAGCAAATTGAATTTTCAACTGTTAAAAATTCAAGAAAATTGAAAATTAAATTTTCAACGGTTAGAAATTTTATTTTCTTCAATTTTCCAGGCTTGAATTTTCAACTGTTGAAAATGGAAGAAAATTGAAAAAAAATGACTTTTCAACAGTCGAAAAATGAAAAAAATTGAATTTGTAACTGTTGTAAATTAAAGAAAATTGAATTTTCACCTGTTGGAAATTCAATTTTCTATCATTTTCAGCAGTTGAAAATGAAAGAAAATTTCAAAATGTTACATTTACATAATTTTATATGATAATTTAATAAATAAACATTTTAATCTATAAAACTTTTTTCTGAAATGTCCTTAATAAATAAAAGTAAGTTTTAAACAAGATTTACAATCTTAAACAATTTTTTGTTATGTTTTGTTAGTTTCTTTTGTCTTCTTGCTTGAAAATTCATCTTTTTGGTTCAAAATTTGTTTTTTGTTGAAAATTAATTATTTTAACTGAAAATGTAATTATTTGGTTAGAAATTAAACTATATTGTTGAAAATTAGTTTTTTTTGTTATTGGAAATTAATTTTTCTAACTGAAAATTTAATTATTCACTTTTCAGTTGATAATTTATATTTTTTAGTTGAAAATTCAACTATTTGCTTAAAAATTCATCTTTTTCGTTCAAAATTTTGTTTTTTGTTGAAAATTAATTATTTTTACTAAAAATGTAACTATTCCATTTTTTGTTCTAAATTTGTCTTTTTAGTTAAAAATCCAACTATTTTGTTAAAAATGAAATTATTTTTTGGAAAATTCGTTTTTTTTTTATTTGTAAAAACTTATTATTTTTTTAATTGAAAATATCATTATTCCACTTATGGTTGAAAAAGGTTGCGAATTCATGTTTTTCGTTGAAAGGTCAATTATATGAATAAAAAGTAATTTGCTTGATAGAAAATACAAGAATTTTGTAAAAAAGTGATTTTTTTAGTTTTGTCTTTTTGGGTTAAAAATTCAAATAGTTCTGTAGAAAATACAAGCACTTGTTTGAAAAATTAATTATTTTTTTGAAAATTGATTTTTTTATTTGAAAACTCATTTTTTAACTGAAGATTTAACTATTCCAATTTAGGTACAAAAAATAAAGTTTTTAGTTGAAAATTTAACTATTTGTTTGAAAATTCAAGTATTTTGTTAAAAATTTGTGCTTTTTGGTAGAAAATTAATCTTCTTGCTTGAAAATCGATTTTTCTTTTTTTTTTTTTTTAACTGCTTGAAAATTCAACTTTTTTCGTGAAGATTCGTATGTTTGTGTTAAAAATTCAACTACTTTCGTGGGAAATTCAAGTGTTTGGTTGACAATTAATTTTTTTTTTGTAATTCATGCCTTTTGTTGAAAATTCGTATTTTTTGGTCGAAAATTAACCTTCGTTGAAAATTCGTATTTTTTGGTCGAAAGTTAACCTTCGTTGAAAATTAATTTTTTGCTGTTGTTGAAAATTTAACCACTTGTTTGAAAGTTGAACTACTTTGTTAAAAATTTATTTTTTGGTTGAACATTTAATTATTGTCTTCAAAATTTATTTCTTTGGCTGAAAATTAATTTTTTCAACTGAAATGTTCCATTTTCATTGAAAATTTATCTTTTTTAATTAAAAATTAAACAACTTTGTTAAAATGTATCCTTTTTGGTTGAAAAATCCATTTTTGTTATTTTTTTTTCAACTTCATCCCGTGTGACCGGGCTTTTGAAATTAACATGGGGTTTTAAATGGGAAAAGCTCGATTTTCAAAAAAATTGAAAAGATAAGTATTTCTTATAAATTTCTTTTAAATTAATGTATTGTCGCCTCTTAAGGAGTATTTAAGGAATAATTTCCACCCAATGGCTTTTAATTTCGACACACCCAAACCTCTTTCATTGTGCCCCGAAAATGCCCCAAAAAATGCAAAATAGCAGTTTTTTATCAAATTCATGCTAAAGACGGTATTTTAAAAAAAAATGTCAACATGAATTATTTCTAATCGATAAGTGACGAGTTTTAAAGTATATTTTGAAATAATTTTAAATTGTTTAAACAATTCTTATTTCTTTAAACAATTTTTTTGCTCCTGTAAATCAATAAAATAATAAAATAATAATAATAATAAAATACTCGTACAAAGTTGATGACTGTCAAAAGTAGTAGTTCTTGTTTAACTTATTTGATAATTATTTAAACAATTTTTATTTCTTCAAACAATTTTTTCTCCCTAAAATCGTAAAAAGTTATTAATTTCTGGAAATAATGACACAATTAAAGAATGATGAAAGCAATGTATTTTTGAAGGATGTTTGGTAATTATTTAAACAATTTTGATTTGTTTAAACAATTTCTCCCCCAAGTAAAGCCGAAGAAATTATTACTTTCTGAAATTAATGACACAATTGAAGGAATTTGAGAGTAATATTTTTTTTCTACAGGATATTTAGCAATTTTTAAAATAATTTTAATTTTCTTAAACAATCTTTATTTGTTTAAACATTGTTTGCTCTGTAACTCGTAAAAATTTATTCTTTTCAGCAATTAATGATACAATTAACGAATTTTAAGAAGAATATTTTTTTGCTCAAGATATTTTGAAATTATTTAAACAATTAATAATCATTAATGACCATTAATATAAACATTTTTTTTAGTCTGTTATAAATAGTTATTTTCTGAGATCATATTCGTTAAAATGAATAATTTTTCAAATTAATGTCGGGAAACACCTTTAAGTTCACAGTTCTACACTTAACATTTTAATCCTATACTTGAAAGAAATTTATCATTCAAAAAATTACTTCTCTGTTCTGTTTCATTCATACACTTTAGGAAATATTTACATGCAAATTATTTTCAGTTCAAAGATTTCAATTATCTACGGGGGTGATTTTAAGAAGAAAAAAAAACACTATACTTTACTTAGAGAAGTTGATTTTAATTTCTTAAACAAATTATTATTGTTTAAACAATATAGGGCATACGTTCTGAGATAAGGAAATACTGAATATTAAGCGACTTAGTGTGAGAAATTCGAAAAATCTAGACTTTTCTCCACCTTTCCTATGAAAAGGCGCAAGTGAATGATTAATAGTTGTTTAAATAATTGCAAAATATCTTTAAGCAGAAAAAAATTACTTTCAACATTCGTTAATTGTGTCATTAATTGCAGAAAAGAATAACGTTTTACGATTTACAGAAAAAAAATTGTTTGAACATATGAAAATTGTTTAAACAAATGAAAATTTTTCAAAAAATAGCTGAATATCCTTTAGAAAAAATGGTACTCTCAACATCCGTTAATCGTGTCATTAATTCCAGAAAATAATAACTTTTCTCGCTTTACAGAGAGAAACATTATTTAATCAAATAAAAATTGTTTAAATAATCACCAAATATCCTTCAAAAATATATTGCTCTAAACGTTCGTTAATTGTGTAATTATTTCCAGAAAATAATAACTTTTTACGATTTTTGAAAGAAATAATTGTTTAAACAGATGAAAATTGTTTAAATAATTACCAAATATCTTGAACAATAACTACTTCTCTTGAAATTCATCAAGTTTGTATAATTTATCCCGAAAGATAATAAATTTTCACGATTTACAGGGGGAAAAAATTGTTTAAACTATTTTGTTGAAAATTCGTCTCTTTTTAGTGAAAGTTCAACTACTTAGTTGTAAGTGACACTGTTTGGATGAAAATTAATCATATTTTTTAATCATACTATTTTGTTGTAAAATAATTCATCTTTCTTGGTTGTAAATGATTTTTTTGTTGTGAAAATTCATCATTGTTGGTTAAATTTTTTTGTTTTCTTTTGAAAATTCAACTTTTTAGATTGATAATTCAAATATCTTCTAAAAAATTCGTCTTTTTGGCTTGAAAATTCAACCATTCGGTTGAAAGTGCAATTTTTTTTGGTTGAAATTTAATCTTTTTTTGTTTAAAAAATCCATCATTTGTTTGAAAATGCATTTTTGTAGGTTGAAAAATCAACTGTTTGGTTAAAGATTAAACTATATTATTGAAATTTTAATTATTTTGTTGAAAATTGAAAGTTTCTAGTGAAAGTTCAACTGGTTAGTAGTAAATGTAACTGTTTGGTTAAAATTTATTTTTTTTATGAATTTCACTGCTTCGTCAAAAAGTCATCCTTTTTATTAAACATTCATCTTTTTGGATAAAAAAAATATTTTTTTTATGATCGCAAAGTCATCTATTTGTTGAAAATTTATCTTTCATGGTTGAAATTTTTTTATAATTCAATTTTTCAGATGGATAATAATTCAAATTTATTCTAAAAAACATCGTCTTTTTGTTTTGAAAATTCAACTACTTTCCTGAAAACGCAACTGTTTTTGGTTGTACTTTAATCTTTTTTGTTTGAAAATTCGCCCATTTGATTAAAAGTTCATCTCTGTAGATTAAAAATTCAATTATTTAGTTAAAAAATAAATCATTTGGTTGGAAATTCGTCTCTTTTGGTAGATTTTTCTTTTGCATTCCATTATTTGACCTAAAATTAAACCTTTTTTTTAAGCATTTGCCTTTTTGGATAGAAAATTTATCTTTTATGGTCGCAAAGTCATTTTTTTAAATTAAAAATTCATCTTTCTCGGTTAAAAATGATTTTTTTTTAATTTCAACTTTTCAGGTTAATAATTCGAGTTTCTTTTAAAAAATTGTCTTTGGATTGAAAATGCTACTGTTAGGTTGCAAATAATTGTTTTAAAAAATTACACTATTGGTATGAAAATTAATTTTAATTGAAAATAAAACTGTTTAGTTAACATTTTTTATTCGTTCAAAGTTTAACTATTTGTTTGAAAATGTTTTTTTTTTAATTTCACGTTTCAGATCGATAATTGAACTGTCCTCGAAAAAATTTGTCTTTTCGTCTTGAAAATTGCATTATTCATTTGAAAATGAAACTCTTTTCGGTTGAAGTTAAACCTTTTTCGTTTGAAAATTAGAACATTTGGATGAAAATTCATCTTTACAGGTTGGAAATTCAACTATTTGGTTAAAAAATAAATTATTTGGCTAAAATTTCGTTTCTGAAGCAAGATTTCTACCTTACCGACATCGCGCTAAGCTTCTAGAACGTTTTCGGAGAGTCCCGATGACGTCACAAAATAATTTCCGCAATTGTGAGAGACAAATTTGCGTGAACAACTTCATGGTTATTTATTATCTCAATTAAGAATTTCGCGTAAACACTTTCAAGGTTATATTTTGATTTGTGCTTGCATTTTCTACTGCATCATATAGTTATGAGAAAAACAAGGGCTGTCTACGCAAATTCAGCCCTCATCAGGGCCCTCCCAGAACGTTCTAGATTCTAGAGCCGTTCGAACAAGGTGCGTGTCCGTGCTAAGTTTCTAGAAGCATGCTCTAGAAGCTTAGCACGGACACGAACCACTAAAGCTATAGAATCTTCTCGGTGTCGTTAAAGTAGGAATATTGATTCATAAACGCCCTTGTCAATCTACTCCCCTTTTGTTAGAAATTCATCTCTTTTGATTGAAAATTCAACTATTTTGTTGAAAATACTATGTCCCCTGTTTTGAGAGCATTTTCGACTGTGAAGTCTGATTGATGAATAATCAAAGTTTATATCCCACATCATGACAGATTTCCATATTTCCCATTGTGTGCTTATGTTTCGGAACGCAGGCAAATTTTTCTTGATAAGTTTTGAAATTATGTATTAATACTCCATTTTGGTAAAGCTTGCTCTGTGAGCACAAAGTTTGTTCGAAGCAACTTCGACCACGACCATAGAGTATTTCAAAGTCCAATATTTGCTTAGAAAGTTTGATTTGCTGTATTTTCGATTAAAACTTGGTGCATAACAGTAACGTGAATCGGTGCTGCTGACACGCTAGACCATCAGTCGCGGTTAAGTTTTAACCGTTTTGCGACAGTTTTGCTTTGCGACAAATAGTTGAAATTGTTGTAATTTTGCTCAGCAGAATGAGTAAGCTTTCGTTCCAAATAGTTTCAAATTTAACTGTCAGAGCAATATTTTACGTGATCACGTTCACGAAATAAAATTATTTTTTAAAGTGAATTAGAGACTTCATACTCTTTTCCCCTTTTTTGAAAGGATTACTCTTTTCCTCTCTGTTTTCACGAAACTTCACCTTTTCCTCCCTTTTTCCCTCTTCTCCTTTCCCCCTTTTCCCCTATTCCCCTATTTCCCCCTATTCCCATATTTTCCCTTTTTCTCCTTTTCCCCTATTCCCATATTTCCCCTTTTTCCCCTTTTCCCTTTCTTTTTCCTTCTTTTCGCTTAAGTCACTTTTAGTTCATTCTTTTCAAGTTACTTTTCAGTCACTTTTTCAAGAAAAAGTCCCTATAGTTACTTTTATCAGGGAAAAGGCCACTTCAGTCACCTGAATCCATCTCAATTTAGATTTTATCGAGAAAAAAAATCAAATTTAATTCATTTATGTATCAAGTCTATAGTAATCCATGGTATGAAAATGCTATTCATTATCAGACTTAATACCCTTTCCCCTATTCCCCTCTTAATCCCTTTTTTAAAAGAATTCCTATTTTTCCCCGTATATTGAAGAAACGTCCGCTTTTTCTTTTTTGTGCTTAAATGCGAACTGAAATAATTGAATCCAATAAGAAAATGCAACTATTTTTATAGAAAGTTAATTATTTTTTAATTTTTACTAATTTATAATAATTTATATAATTTCTGATTCATTTATAATTTATTATTTTTCAAATTTTTTTCTGTTAATTCTTTTTGGTTGAAAAGTGTACTTACTATATTTTTGGTCCAAAATTCATCATTTTTGGTGTAAAAATTGTAACATTCGGATGAAAATATAATTATCTTATTAGAAAGTCAAATATTTTGTTCAAAAGTGGTATTTTTTGGTCGCAAACTCAAATCTTTTGCAGAAAATTGATCTCTTTTGGCAAAAAAAATTCATATTTTTTGGTTGAAAATTTAGCTTTCTTGTTTGAAAATTAACTTTATTTTTGAAAATTCAACTGATTTCTAAAAACCGGACTTTTCGCATAAATTTCAACTGTTTTGTTGAAAATGCAACATTTTTTGGGTGCATTTTAATCTTTTTTCTTGGAAATTGTTACCATTTAATTAAAAATTCTAGTATTTGATTACAAATTCAACTTTTTTGTTCAAAATTCCTTTTTCTTAAGTTCTGAAATTTAGTTGATAATAATTTATAATCAAAAACAGTTCCACTTTTAACAAAATGGTTAAGTTTTTAAGCCAAAAATACGAATTTTTCAGAAGACAGTTGAATTATCAATCTGAAAAGTGAAATTACAAAAAAAAATATTTTTCATGAAAATATTCGAGTTTGTAAATTAAAAACTCAACTGTTTTGAAGAAAATTGATATTTTTTGGTTGAAAATTCAATTCTTCAGTTGAAAATTTAACCACACCATTTTTAGTTGAGAATGGAACTTTTTTAGTTTAAAATTCATGTATATTGTTGAAAATTCGTCTTTTTTGGTAAAACAAAATTAATCTTCTTGATTGCAAATTAAAGTATTTTCTTAAAAGTTATTTTTTTTTTTCGTCTAAAATTCAACTAATTTTGTTGAAAATTCGTTTTTTTTTTTTTGAAATTTAATTGTTTTTACTGGAAAATTAAGTTTTACATTTTTTGTTAAAAATTGGTCTTTTCTGGTTGGTAATTCAACTATTTTATTTTTAATTCATCTGTTTTAATAAAAAATTAATCTTCTTGGTTGAAAATTCGTTTTTTTTTTTTGGTTTTAGAATTCATCTCTTTTGGTAGAAATTTCACCTTTTCTGGTTTGAAGTCAAAAGTTTTCTTAAAAATCCGACTTTTTAGCTTGAAAACTGAACTCTTTCGTCGCAAATTCGTCTTTTCGGCAAACAAGTAATCTTCTGTGTTGAAAATTCATTTATTCGTGTTGAAAATTCATATTTTCGGGTTGAAAACTCAAATGTCTTTTAGAAAATGCGTCTTTCTGGCTTGAGAATTCAACATTTTTTATTAGAAAATTCGTCTTTTTGTCTTGAAAATTCCAAAACTTGGTATAAAATTCAACTGCTTTGTTAAAAATAAAATTTCTTGTTAAAAATTCATATTTTCAGGTTGAACATTTAAGTGTTTTGTAGAAAATTCGTCTTTTTGGGTTGAAATTTCTTTTCTTTCTTGACTGAGAAATATTTCTTAGTTAAAAATTAAACACCTTTTGAAAATTCAAGTGTCTCTTTGAAAATACAAGTTTTTGGTTTAAAATTCGTCTTTTTTGGCAGAAAATTAATCTTCTTGCTTAAAAATTGCTCTTTTTTATTAAAATTCTTTTTTTTTAATTAACATATGTGTTGAAAATTTACCATTTCGGGTCAAAAATCAAATGTTTTCTCAAAAATTTGACTTTTCAGCTTAAAAACTCAACTCTTTTGTTGAATATTTAAATTTTTATTTTGAAACTTTATTTCTTCTGATAGAAATTTCATCTTTTTTGGTTGAAAAATCATCTTTTCTGGTTGAAAATTCAACTGTCTGGTTGAAAATATACATACATTGCCACATATTCAAAAACACATCAAAAAAATAAATTAAAAAAAAAATACACAAGAATTCCTTTTTTAACAGAAAAGCTGTAGAGAAATGTCAATTTAGAATAATATTTTATTTCAATATTTAAAATAAATGCACGTGATTAATAAACATATGTTCAATGAGGCTGGCGAAATAACAGTATAACTTATTAATTTAAAAATAAACAGGTATTAACTGGATTATTATTTTCAGGCATAAAAAAATTGGTTAATATGAGAATATTATTACAATATATATCAGTTTCTGTCATAATTATTGTATTTGAAAATGTATGATCAAAAAGTGTTTTCTATTTATGCATCAACTTTTAATTATGGCGATGAAAAAAGTTTTTCTGATTGAAACAGATGTTTTAAATATTATAAATGAGCATAACTTCCCTACTCTTTAATTAAATGTATTAATATTATAGGTGAATATTCTTCTTGAACCAAGGAATTTTTTATATGCTTTCATCAACTTTGAATCATGTTAGTGAAAAAAATTTTAATATAAAAAACCGCATTTAAAAAATATATAAATTACCATAACTTCCCTACTCTTCAATAAAATGTATTATTATTATAGGTCAATATTCATGTCGAACCAATGAATCTTTTATATTCTTGCATTAACTTTAAATCATGCGAATGAAAAAAGTTTTACCATAAAAACCCAATGTTTAAAATATAATAAAGTGCTTAAAAAATGCAAGAAATATTTTTAGAAATCCTTCACCCAGTTTCAAGATATTAGTGGTGAAAATAAGCCCTCCAAATTTCATCAAATTATATGCAACCGTTTTCAATTTATCGTATTCACAAAAAAAGTGTGACATCCACACACATCCGGACAATTTCTTAGAACATTGTATTAGACATTTTTAAATTGAAGAAGGTTTAATTAAATGAATTAAAAATGTTTTGAAAATTTTACCATCACAAAGCTTCCTCTATGAGGAAGCAAAAGATGAAACTATTTTCAATATTCTTCAACGTGCATAATTGTTCTGACAGTTTGTAGGTAATATAATAATAATTTTGCCATTTAAAAATGAGAAAAGCACTTTATTTAGCGAACTTGAAATCTCGTGTCGAATGAAAGGTTAATCGCCCGTGAAATATTGATAAAACATCTCCGAAGCACCGCACGGTTCATTATTCGATGTTTTTTTTTTAATGGAAAAAAACTTTTGATTGAGTGTCGAGGAAAGACAACCCTTGAAAAAGTTGATGTATAGGAAGGTCATATATCACGGCATGGGTTGACAGACGGATTTTAGTATTTTTCGTTACTTCTGGGCAAACTACGTATGAAGTGGAATGGATTTTATTAAAATTGTCCTGAAAAATGTAAATTCGAATCTGATTCGTGGCAGGCAATAATAAAAAGAAATGATAGAGGTATAGAGACTAAAAACAGGAACAAAAAGTAAAAACGGACAAAAGGAAGTGGCCTTTTAACAGCAAAAAGTCCATTTTTAATAACGAAATTAAGTTATGAAAAAAGCATTGATGCAACTTTAAGGAGTGATATTTCGGGAAAACGCTGTTCCTACACAAAACAAGGAAATAAATAGTAATTATTTTATCCTGAAAATATTTTTTATATATTGTACAAAAGTTCTTCTGTCCAATATTTTTCTCACATAAAATATTTTCCACACAGAATTGAATAGTAATGTTTTATTATGAAGATATTCTCAAAATATTGTACACAAAAATATCATGTCCAATATTATTCCCACACAAAATATATTCTACACAACATATTTAAAACATTAAATAAAATATTTGCTGCACAAAGTAGATCCTACACAAAATGCTATGATTATAGTTTTACTTTAAATATTGTTGCTGCTATACGACAAACATTTTGAGTGAAGATATTCAACACAGGCATATTCTACACAAAAATATTAAGTGTGAAACTTTTCCTACACAAAATATATTTCACACAAATTATTTACCAAAGGAGAATATAAAAAAGCAATATCAGTTATACCTTGAAGATCAGTGATGTAAGTGAACTTTACAATATATGTAAAAGATTTTATTTAGAAGTTTTTCTTTAGAGTAAATTTAGAGTAAATTGAAAATATCGGCTTAAACAATTTAAAATTAGCGAAAAGATACCTTCCTTCAAGGTATAACTAATATTATCGTTTATATTCCCCTTGGGGAATAATTTATGTAACATACGGTTTGTGAAGGAAAATTTCCACACTTATAATATTTTTGTGTAGAATATATGTTTTTGTGTAGAAAAAATATTGGACATAATATTTTGGTGTACAATGTTTTGAGAATATCTTCATAATAATATATTACTCTATCATTCTGTGTAGAATATACATATACTGTGTAGAAAATATTTTGCGTAGGAAAAATATTGGATAGAATAATTTTTTGTACAATATTTTAAAAATATTCTCAGGATAAAATAATTAACAATTATTTCACTGTAGGATATATGCTGCGTAGAAAGTATTATGTGTAGGAAAAATATAACGGTATTAAATTATGTGTAGGAAATATTATGTGTAGAAAATATTCTGTGAAGAAAATACTTTGTGTAGGAAAAAAATGACAGTATTAAACAATATTAAATTCTGCGTAGGAAATATTCTGTGTAGAAAAAATTTGGTATAGGAAAAATATGATCAGTATGCGTTGTGTACAATATATTTTGTGTACAATATATTTGTGTAGGAACGGGTGTTACTCTTTTGATGAATTTTTTTTTAAGATTCATCATTTTAGTTGAAAATATGTTGATTTTTTTCTCTTGTGAATTAATTTATCTAACTGAAAATGTAACTATTCCATGTTTGCTTGAAGCTTATTTTTTAAATTGAAAATTGATCTTTTCTAGATTGAAATTCAATTTATTGGTTGAAAATACATCTTGTTTGGTTAAAAATTCAACAATTTGTTAGAATATTCAACTTGTTGAAAATTCAACTCTTTTGTAGAAAATTCGTTTTTTGGCTTCAAAATTTAACATTTGGGTGGAAAATTCATTTATTTCGTTGAAACTTCGTTTTTTTTTTTGTTAAAAATTAATTTTTTATCTGAAAATTCAACTATTCCACTTCTGGTTGAAAATTAATCTTTGATCATTTAAAAATTCCACTATTTTGTAGAAAAATTTATGTATTTTGTGGAAAATTCGTAATTTCTGATTAAAAATTCGTTATTATTTGTTTAAAATCGATTGTTCAAACTGAAAATTTAACATCCCCGTTTTTGGTTGTAAAGTTATGTTTTTTGGTTGAAAACTTGTCTTTTTCAATTCAAAATTCAACTATTTGGTTGAAAATTTATCTATCTTGATTAATTTTTCTTTTTGGGCAGAAAATTAGTCTTATTGGTTGACAATTTTTTATTTGGTTGAGGATTAAACTATTTTGTTAAAAATTGGTCTTTCGTTTAACTCGACTGCTTGAATATTATTATTATTTTTTTTGCAAATTAATTCTTTGAACTGAAAATATAACTATTTAATTTTTAGTTGAAGATTCATGTATTTTGTTGAAAATTCGTCTTTCGTAGAAAATTCATCTTTGCGGGTTAAAAATTCAACTATTTTGTTGAAAGTTTAATTATTTTGTTGAAAATTCTACTATTTGGTTAAAAATTAGGCCGTGGCTACGTCTACCGAAATTTCGGTATGAATAACTGGATTTTTTTCGGTACGTGTAGACACCTCCAAAATTAAATTATTGTGTTCAAAATTTAATTAATTGTTGAAAATTTAACAATGACAATAAAGCCATCTTTTTTGGTCGAAAAATTAAGAAAATTTAAGGGCATTTAAAAATATTCCAAGAAATTTTTAATATAGTTCAAAATTTTGAAGAGGTTTTAATGCATTTAAAAAATTTGAGGGTATTTTTTCGGTTCCAAGGAATTCTCAAGAGCTTTAAAAAAATTCAAGGATTCTTAAAAGATTCCAAGGAATTTTCAATAGATTTCAATAATTTGAATGGATTTCAAAGGATTTGAAGTATTTTAGGGTATTTTACAAGATTCCAAGGCATTTTCAATTTATTTCAGTAATTTAGTGGGATTTAAAAGGATTTTAAATACCTTATGGTATTTTTAATAAATTTCAATAATTTGAAGTGATTCCAAAGAATTTGAAACATTTATGGTATTTTTAAAAATTCCAAGGAATTTTCAAGAGCTTTCCAAAGTTTCAAGCCATTGAAGAAAAGTTCAATGGATTACAAATATTTAAGGGTAGTTTTTAAAAAATTCCAAGGGATATTCAATTGATTTCAGAAATTTAATGAGATTTCAAAGGATTTGGAATATTTAAGGGTATTTTTTAAATTTCCAAGGAATTTCCAAGAGCTTTAAAAAGTTTTAACGGATTTCAAGGGATTTAAATAAATTTCGAAGGATTTAAAATGTTTGTGGATGTTTTTAAAAGATTCCAAGGAATTTTCAATTGATTTCAGGAATTTAATGGGATTTAATAGGATTTGAAATATTTCAGAGTATTTTATAAGATTCCAAGGAATTTTCAAGAGCTTTAAAAATCTCAATCCATAGCAAAGGATTTTAAATATTTTTGGTTATTTTCAAAGATTGCAAGGCATTTTCAATTTAGAACATTTCAAAGGATTTCAGAGGATTTCAGTTATTTTAAAGGGATTTTAAAAGCTCTTAAGGTATTTTAATAATTTTCCAGGGTTTCAGGAAATATCACAGTTCACAGGATTAAAAATAAAATAATAATAAATTAAATCAATAATATCACAAATATGTATTTCTTTAAATTCAAAAGAATTTTCAAGATCTTTCAAAAGTTTCAAAGGGATTTCAAAATATTTCAAAAGATTTGAAATATTTTTGGATATCTTTAAAATATTCCAAGGAACTTTTAATAGAGTTCAATAATTTAAAGGGATTTCAAAGGATTTTAAAGATTTCACGGTATTTTTTAATATTCCAAGAAATTTTCGAGGTTTTAACGGATTTCAAGGGATTTCAAAAACATTTAAAGGATTTAAAATAACTCAAGATCCAAAGAATTTTTAATTAATTTCAGAAATTTAAAGGAATTTCAAAGGATGTGAAATATTTTAAGGTATTTAACAAAATTCCAAGGAATTGTGACGAGCTTTAAAAAGTTTTGAGGGATTCCCATAAAGTTCAAAGGATTTAAAATATTTGAGTGTATTTTTAAAAGATTTCAAGGAATTTTTAATCGATTTAAGAAATTTAATGGGATTTCAAAGGATTTGAAATATTTTAGTCTATTTTAGAAAATTCCCAAGAATTGTGAAGAGCTGTAAAATGTTTTGAGGGATTCCCATAAAGTTCAAAGGATTTAAAATATTTGAGGGTATTTTTAAAACATTCCAAGGAATTTTTAATTGATTTCAGAAATTTAAAGGAATTTCAAAGGATGTGAAATATTTTAAGGTATTTAAAAAAATTCCAAGGAGTTTTTAAGAGATTTAAAAAGTTACGAGAGATTTCAATAAATTTCAAAGGATTTAAAATATTTTAGGGTATTTTTAAAAGATCCCACGGAATTTCAATTGATTTCTGAAATTTAATGGGATTTCAAAGGATTTGAAATATTTTAGTGTATTTTAGAAAATTCCAAAGAATTGTGAAGAGCTTTAAAAAGTTTTGAGGGATTCCCATAAAGTTCAAGGGATGAAAAATATTTGAGGGTATTTTTAAAAGATTCCAAGGAATTTTTAATTGATTTAAGAAATGTAATGGGATTTCAAAGGATTTGAAATATTTGAGTGTATTTTAGAAAATTCCAAGGAATTGTGACGAGCTTTAAACAGTTTCGAGGGATTCCCATAAAGTTCAAGGGATGACAAATATTTGAGGGTATTTTTAAAAGATTCCAAGGAATTTTTAATTGATTTAAGAAATTTAATGGGATTTCAAGGGATTTGAAATATTTTAGCGTATTTCACGAAATTCCAAGGAATTGTGACGAGCTTTAAAAAGTTTCGAGGCATTCCCATAAAGTTCAAAGAATTACGAATATTTGAGGGTATTTTTAAAAGATTTCAAGGAATTTTTAATCGATTTAAGAAATGTAATGGGATTTCAAAGGATTTGAAATATTTTAGTGTATTTTAGAAAATTCCAAGGAATTGTGAAGAGCTTTAAAAAGTTTTGAGGCATTGCCATAAAGTTCAAGAGATTTAAAATATTTGAGGGTATTTTTAAAAAGTTTCAAGGAATTTTTAATTGATTTAAGAAATTTAATGGGATTTCGAAGGATTTGAAATACTTTAGTGTATTTTAGAAAATTCCAAGGAATTGTGACAAGCTTTAAAATTTTTTGAGGGATTCCCATAAAGTTCAAAGGATTTAAAATATTTGAGTATATTTTTAAAATATTTCAAGGAATTTTTAATCGATTTAAGAAATTTAATGTGATTTCAAAGGATTTGAAATATTTTAGCGTATTTTAGAAAATTCCAAGGAATTGTGACGAGCTTTAAATTTTTTTGAGGGATTCCCATAAAGTTCAAAGGATTTAAAATATTTGAGGGTATTTTTAAAACATTCCAAGGAATTTTTAATTGATTTCAGAAATTTAAAGGAATTTCAAAGGATGTGAAATATTTTAAGGTATTTAAAAAAATTCCAAGGAGTTTTTAAGAGATTTAAAAAGTTACGAGAGATTTCAATAAATTTCAAAGGATTTAAAATATTTTAGGGTATTTTTAAAAGATCCCACGGAATTTCAATTGATTTCTGAAATTTAATGGGATTTCAAAGGATTTGAAATATTTTAGTGTATTTTAGAAAATTCCAAAGAATTGTGAAGAGCTTTAAAAAGTTTTGAGGGATTCCCATAAAGTTCAAGGGATGAAAAATATTTGAGGGTATTTTTAAAAGATTCCAAGGAATTTTTAATTGATTTAAGAAATGTAATGGGATTTCAAAGGATTTGAAATATTTTAGTGTATTTTAGAAAATTCCATGGAATTGTGACGAACTTTAACAAGTTTCGAGAGATTCCCATCAAGTTCAAAAGATTTAAAATATTTGAGGATATTTTAAAAAGATTCCAAGGAATTTTCAATTGATTTCAGAAATTTAATGGGATTTCAAAGGATGTGAAATATTTTATGGTATTTAAAAAAATTCCAAGGAATTTTTAAGAGATTTGAAAAGTTACGAGAGATTTCAATAAATTTCAAAAGATTTAGAATATTTTAGGGTATTTTTAAAAGATTCCAAGGAATTTTCAATTGATTTCAGAAATTTCATGGGATTTTAAAGGATTTGAAATATTTTAGTGTATTTTAGAAAATTCCATGGAATTTGTAAGAGATTTAAAAAGTTACGAGAGATTTCAATAAATTTCAAAGGATTTGAAATATTTTAGGGTATTTTAAAAAGATTCCAAGGAATTTTCCATTGATTTAAGAAATTTAATGGGATTTTAAAGAATTTGAAATAGTTTAGGGTATTTTAGAAAATTCCAAGGAATTTTTAAGAGCTTTAAAAAGTTTCAAGGTATTTCAATAAATTTGAAAGGATTTAAAATATTTGAGTGTATTTTTAAAAGATTCCAAGGATTTTTCAATTGATTTAAGAAATTTAATGGGATTTCAAAGAATTCGAAATAGTTTAGGGTATTTTAAAAGATTCCAATTCTTTTTCAAGGGTCCGGACTTACAGAAACTACTTTAAAGAATCTCAAGGGATCTGTAATGATTATAATGAGTTTAAGGTATTTAAATAAAATGACAATAGCATGAAGGTATTCCAGAGGATTTTAAAGATTTTTATGTATTTTTAAATATTCCAAGGGATTTTCAAGAGTTCTAAAACATTTCAAGGGATTCAAAAAGATTTTAAAGGTTTTTATTAATTTTGAAGAATTTAAAAAATTTTGAATGGGGTTGTAAAGAATCTCCTGGAATTTCGGAACACATGGAATGACTTTACAGAACCTATAAAGTTTTATGATATTTTAAAAAATTCCAAATAATTTTATAAGATTTCCGGGATTTCTGGAAATATCAGATTGCAATTTCACGGAATTTTATAATTTTGTAATGGATTTCAAAGAATTTATTCACAAGAAGTAAGGTATTCCCATAGGGTATCATAGATTTGAAGAGATTTTCAATTAGTTTTTATAATTTATTTGGAATTAATCCTGAATTATTATCAATTTATCCTGAATTCTTTTAAATTATACTGAATTTGTTTAATTCATCCTCTGTCTTTCATCTTGAAATTTATTATTTCAATTCGTCCTGAGTTTTTCAAGTTCACCTTGAATCCCCTTCAATTTTTTTAGTCATTTCAAACTTACTGAATTCAATGAATTTTTCCATTTTTTTTTAAGTCTTTTCAACTCACTTGATTATTTTTTGTTTTTAAATAATTTTGGGAATCTTTATGAAATTGTTCGAATTTATCTTATTTACCTTAAGTTCCTCTAAGTTCACTCAAATTTTAATTGAATCAAATTCTTTTAAAGTCAAATGAACATTAGTCACGTTATTAATACACATCAGTCACTTTTAGTAATTTTTTGGGTTAGAAATTGGTTACTTTTTTCAATTTTTCGGTTTAAATAAGTCACTTTTTTCAAGTAGATTAGGCAGTCCTTATTAAGTACAAGTGTGATAATAAATTAAAAATTTAAAAATTAAAATTTTGTAATTACATTTATAAAAGATTCTTTATGAAAAATGAAAAATTAGTCAGGGACTTTTGCAAATTAAGTTTTCCGGCCACCCTCTACACTGAAAAAAAAAAGTTTTTGAATAAAAAAAAATTTCTTTGATTCAAAGAAATGGTCGTACTGAATACGTCCAATAATGTATTTCTTCAATCCAATGAAATTGTTTAAGTGGATGAGAAATAAGAAATTATTGAAGCAAATAAATAATTACTTCAGCCTGTGAAATATGATTTGAGCGAATGGACGATGTTCAAATCAAAAACATGGATATGGAATTTAACAACATATTTCTTTAATCTGAAGAAGTATTAAATCGAAACGGATTACACAAATTATTAAATATTTGGTTGAAAAAAAAATTACTTCGTAATAATCAACAAAAGATATGTGTCTGGTTTAAATAAGAATTACTACTGTTGAAGAATATTTTCTTGATTCAAGGAAATAGGATTCAAGTAAATGCATTTTCTCGGTTCCGGACATTCTTTTTTTTCGTTTTGGAAAGAAAAATGCGATTTATGTAAAGAAATGATTGGTAAAATCAAAAAAATATTTCTTTCATACAAAGAAATTTGTAGTTGACTTCTATAGCACTTTCGTAGTTTTATTATGAAAATTAAATGATTAATTCTTGAGTTTGTGAAAAAAAATTTAATATGAAATATTGGCTTTTCCAAAAAATGATCAGTCAAAACAAGACATCAGAACATTACAAGAAAATATAAAGAAATGTATGATGGGTAAAAATTCTACCATACATGCGTTCATTAAAAATAGTACAATAATCACTAAAATAGATACAAACATGAATAAAAAGTAAAATTTAAAAAAACTTTTTTTAATTTCAAAATAATTTAAAATCAATAGTCTCATAATTAAACTCTTTTATTCAATTTCAAACTATAAACGTTCAAATATTCTCTCAGTTTTAAATGTTCCATTTTTAACACATTGACGTGGCCATGAATGGGATTTACCGCGGTCCTACTGGGAGCCGATGTCATTTTTTAGATGACAATTGCTCCCAGTGAGAACCTGCGGTGGTTGTTAACCTTTAGTTTTTTTATATATATATATATCGTATGAAAAGATACAAAATTGCTTAATCATTAACAGAGATTAGCGTTTATGACAGTCAGAATGACCTTTTTTGTCAGGACATAGAATCTTATCTCCAAGACAAAAATTCAAGTCTGGTTACGTCTAAAAAATGACATATGCTGAATTCGACTATTTCAACTTCAACACGTCTTGATTGGGGGCAATTTAAGTCGAATCCAAGTCGAAGAATTTGTACTCGGGTACGCATAATAAAATCTGTCGTGAACATTATCGAAGACGAACAACTAGAAATTTTCAAACAATATTACCTGTTTGAATCTCAAGATTATATAACAATACCTGCTCTAACAATAACAAATATATACAAAACTTTGACAAAAAGAAAATACCAAAGAAAAAACTAATGCAAATTTAATCTTTTTAAAACGAACTAAAGCTAATATACATCATCCTACCGATCAAGTATTGGATACATTTTTAAAACATGATATCATTAAACTAGAGCAATTATTATGCAAAAATGTTAAAATTATTGGAGAAGAGAGAATAGAAGAATTAAAACAATTGTTACAATTAGATCTTTTGAATAATGAAGAATCAGCACATGTAATATAACAAATACCTAAATACACTGATCAATCCCATATACAAGATAAACAACTAGGAGTAACCAATGTTTTCAAACATAGCATATTAACAACTGAGGAAGAACTTATCATTTTTGAGACAGTATAGATTCCCCCCTATACACAAAGAAGAAATAACTCTACAAGTTAAAGAACTTTTAGTAAACGCAATAGTAAAACCATCTTTATCACCTTAAAATACTCCTGTTCGGATGGTTCTAGAAATTTTAGATTCACACGGAAAAAGACAATGGAGAATGGTTTTAGATTTGAGGAAACTTAATGAAAAAATCTGACCGCTGCGCGGATACATTCTACTCGCGCGCGGCTCGCTCTGCCCGTCCGCCAGTTGGGTCTTGCGCTTCGCGCTCGATAATGTGTTAACTCACGCTTCGCGCTCGGATATTTATTCTTTGCACTTGGAATGCTTGAATGAAACTTTATGAAAAAGATCTCTTTTAGATCCCAGTATTGATATGCGTCTTCATATTAGGATTTTTCTACGTAATTAAGTATAGTTAAGGATTAGGTTGATCACAGCTCTATAGGCTTTAAGGCACACATTCTCATCATGACACTCGCGCTACGCGCTCGATTTTTGACAGACATTTGTAAATGTATATTTATTTTCTAAATTACCTCAAAATGAATAAAAACTACAATCCTTACTTCAGACTTCCTTCCCTATCTCGCGTTGTTCTGCTAAAAAATAGGATTTTTGTTTTTATATTATCTTTGATGGCTAAAACAAAATATTCTACAAGTCTTCATTTAGATTTTTCACGTATCTCGCGTCTTTTTGCGTTATTTTTTAATTTTCGATTTTCGCATATAAATTTCGATAAATAAATAAAAAGTTATGAGTTCTGTCAAAAAATGGTTCAAAGAAATGCTGTAGTAATTTTTAAACTCTGAAATTCCTAAAAAAACTTGTCCCTATATTTCGCGTCGTTTATTGGCTCAAAATTTGAATTTTCTACTTTTTTGACAGTTTTTTCGACGAATAAAACCAAACTGATAAAGTCCTATTAAAAAATGTTCCAAATCAATTTTGTAGGAGTTTTTGAAAGCTGCAATTTCATGTTGAAAGTTTTTTCCTTATCTAACGCCGGTTGGTTTGAGAATTTTTGAATTTCTGCATAGTACTTTCGGTGAATAAAACAAAAATGCCAAGTCCTATTGAAAAATTGTTGGAGGAAATTTTGTAGGACTTTTCAAAAACTATAATTGTTCTTCAAGACTTTTTTCGTATTTCGCGTCATTTGGTTCGAAATTTGAATTCTGTGGTGTCAAAATTTCGACAATTCTAATACTTTCTCAATCACGAATGACGAGAATGTAATAAATTGTAACAAATTTGTATCTTTTTTTTTGGTTAAAAATTAAAACTACGTGTCCTACGAAAAAGGGATTCACAAAAAATTTGTAGATGTGTTTTAGGTGTGCAATTTTTGGTTATTAATTTTTTTCGTACCTCGTGTCGTTTTTCCAAAATTTTTATTTTTTTATTTTTCAATGGTATTTTTCACAAATAAAACAAAAACTCTGCGTTCAACAAGAAGGGATTATTAACAAATTTTTAGACCTTTTTTGGGATCACAATTTTTGTAAATTTATCTTTTATCGTATCTTGCATGCATAGTTTGACAACAAAATGGAATTTCGGATTTTTCCTTATTTTTGTACGATCAAAATTGGAATTTTCAATTTTTCAACAAAATTCAAAAAGTTATGATAATCTTGTAGGGCTTTCAAAAAGCAACGTTTTTCTTTTCTTGACTTTTTTTCATATCGTGCATTAAGATAAATTGTTCGTCTTTCTAAGTACTACGAGTAGCGGTACTTAAAATTTTAAATCTCAAAAAAAAATTATCTTAAAAGTTTAAAAAATGCTCTAAGTTTCTGGATTTGCATCCAAAATGGCTGGTTAATAAACTCGTTCTTTTTTCTAGGGCCTAAAAAAAGTGTGCGAAAGCTCGATTTGATCCGTTCATTTTTTCGAGAGTTGTCGTGTTTACGGGCGAACGGACAGACAGACGTCATCGCCAAAACTTGATTTTCGGCTTCAGGGGTTCTCAAAATGTATAGATTCGTTGAAAAACTGAAGTGTCAAATTTCCGTCAATTATAATACTTTCTCAATCATAAATGATGTAAATATAAAAATAATAGGTATTTGATTTAACTTCCGGTTTTTATTGAATTGAAATGAATTTGGATAATGCACACAAAAGTGCATCGTTCATCCCCTAAGGAAATTATGAGTTGAATCGTGTGCCTTTCGGTTTAAGAAATGCCCCGACTATCTTTCAGCGTTTAATAGAATTCGTATTAACGGATTTACAAGGTACAGAATTCTCTATTTATCTCAAAAGTATTGTCTTATACTGAAGTACGTTACTAAGTTCATATTATTGACAAAGACGGTATACGTCCAGATCCGAAAAAAACTTTAAGCCGTTAGAAGATTTCCCAACCCCAAAAATAAAATAAAAATATCAAGCAGTTTCTTGATTTATCTAGATATTATCGACGTTTCATTAATGGATTTTCAAAAATTGCGGATCCACTGATACAACTTTAAAAAAGGGCCTTCATTTAGCTCAGAGAACCATAGGAAAAGATACACCCATAAATTCGCGAACCTTGAATGATGCAGAAAAAATACAGGAATATAGAAAAAATACTATAGAATGTATTCATGGGGTACAACAATTTAGAACTTATCTTTATGCACAAAAATTTACTTTGGTCACTGACCGCGAACCACTATTGTGGTTGCAGACTTCAAAAGAGCCATGCTCTAGTGTCAGGAGATGGAAATTAAAGTTGTCCGAATATGATTTTGACGTTATATGTGTATTAGAATAGCCCAAAAAATTTCAGGTTTCGAATTTCCAAAATGTGTATGCCCCAATGCATTCCTATGGCCAAAATAATATAGCATAGTTTTTTTATAGAAGTTTTAATTTTAGACCAACTTATGCACAGACATCGAGAAAGGAGCACAGGCAGCTAGACTGGACCAGCTGCTCTCTCGAAACCCGGATGCTATTCTCGGCACTCTAAAATTGCCCGACGGAGGTTGCTCACTGTCGGACGAGTAGACCTTGGCTCACCTGATCGAGGCACATTTCTTGGGCTTCATAAGGTCTGGAGAAAAGCAGGCGACACCACTGAGGCAATGAACGCCGCCTGTGGCTCAACTGGGCCCGAAACAGCGGCTTGCCTACGAGATGGTTACCACCTCCAGGGTCAGGCGGGCCTTGAAGTCTTTCAGCCCTTACAAGTCTACTGGTCCGAATAACATATACTTTGTCTTCTTACAGAAGGCTGGAGAGACTAGTACAGGGCCGCTTGTGAGACTTGCTAGGGCTAGTCTGACACTGGCATGTCTTCTGACGGCATGGCGAGGTACAAATGTAGTCTTTATTCCGAAAGCAGGCAGGATCGGTTATACTTCAAACAAGGATTTTCGTCCCATCAGCATCACATGTTTTCTACTAAAAATATATGAAAGACTTGTGGATAGAGATATCCGTGACAAGATCTCATGAAGTAGGCCACTTTACAAGGAGTACCAAGCTTATAGGGATGGTCACTCGACCGAGACGGCTCTAAGCGGAGCAGTAAACCTAATCCAAGGACATGTGCAGCAGAATATCAGAGGAGCCTTCAAGTACGCATTTAGAGATATGAACAGGGCGGCCGTGATTGCACATGAAGATGTTCCACATTTTTTCTCGAATTTTCATGCATATCGCCCGGAAATTCGTTCGAATCCACACAAAAATAAATCCATTTTTTTGTTTTGAAAAAATATTATATTTAGAGATGGCGCAAGCCCCATGAAGTTTAACACTTATTTCCCATTAGACAAAAATACTTTTTTGTAAATTTTATTCAGAATCGTCGATATTAGCTAAATCGAGTTGAAACTCAACATTTCTCTTCAGAATTAACCATAGAATATGAATGAAATATTACTTTTCAAATAACACTCCCATAAATGAAATACATCAAATACAATTTATACTGATAATTAGATGTTGAAAAAAAATTGTTTTAACAATTCATTATTGTTTTATCATATTTCTCTTAGAATAGAATCAGAAAGTCGCATTTTGTTCAAACATGCTCCACTTTTTGTCCAATTTTCAATTAGAGTGAGTTAATACTGAACAAATGTTAATAAACATAATTGTTCAAACAATTTATTATTATACTCAATTATATCGTATTAAAATAATATTAGAAAATAGAAGTTTTTGCAACAATTTTCCACTTTTTGTCAAATTTTCAATTAGAGTGAGGTAAATAATTGATTACAGTTAACAAAATTAGACGTTTGAACAATTTATTATTATTGTTAATAATATTCTTTTTGAATAATGCTAGAAAGTTGCTATTCACCTAAAATTTTCAATCATTTGTCTACTTTTCACTTGAAGTGAGTTATTAGTTAACACTTAACCCGTAAATCTGCGTCATTCGTGTCCGAGCGAAAATTAAGTGACTGAGTTACTCTGTTGTTTATTTACAAAAATTGTTTAAATAGTTTATTTTTATCTGAAAGTATTTTGCATGTTTGGTGAGTAGAGACTTCAGTTGTCCCTGAATTTTTTCAGATTTTTCCCATCAGTGCAAATTATTGAAAAATGCGCTGGAAGTGAACGACCCAGGTTTACAGGTTAAAGGTGTCAAAAAAACGTTTACCGGATAAGTGTTAATTCAGTTTAGCAAAAATAATTATTGAAACAAATTATCATTGTTTATAACTATCATCTGCTTTATTAATGCTAGATCTTTGCAGTTTCTTCTGACATTTTTATCTTTTTACCCAATTTTTACTTTGTTAACTAATAAATAATTCAAGTTAACAAACATAGTTGTTTAAATAATTTAGTATTACTTGTCACTATCTACTCTTAGATAAGTGCTAAAAAGTTGCGTTTTTTACTGAACTCTTAAACTTTTTGTCCACTTTACACTTAGTGAGGTAATAATTAATGCAAGTTAACAAAAATGCTTATTTAAACAATTGATTATTGTTTATAACTATATTCTCTTACAGTAGTGCTAGAAAGTTGTTTTTACTGAAATCTTTAGTTTTGCTTTCACTTTTCAGTTATAAACAACAGAATGGAATCATTAGAAGTAGGTGAAAGAACTAGGTCTTTAAATGAATGGAAAAAGTTTTGTTTTGAATTACAAGAAGTTTATTCAAAGCGTAGAAGAAAAGTTGGGAATTTCACATATTTTAATATTAGCCCCCCTCTCCTCCCCTGGAGAAAACACGTCTCGTCGATGATAATATACAATACTTCACGAATAAATTAATTTGGTCATACGGTCACATAAAAAGGCAATGGATTCGAAGGTAATTATCACCTAAATCAAAAATTAATATAATTATAAATTTTTATTTGATATACATTTTTTTGAGTGATATTTAAAGAGTTTTTGAAAACATTTTTTGTTTTTTACCTTTTGTGATGTTGATAAATCGATAAAACATTTCAATTCTATTGTTTGTACTATAACTATTTTGGAGTATAATTTTAGTTTATCCACATTGCGGTTTTCTTTTTTACATTCACATCAGAGAAGGTATTAGATTTATGTAAAATTTGACCCCCCCCCCTCCCGCGTGTTTGTCAAATGTCCACGTTTTGAGACTGTCTGTCCGTCTGTCTATCTGTATGTGAATATGTATGCATGCGTGTACGTAGATTTCTAGTCTGTCAGCACGATAACTTTCGAAAGAATTGACAGATTGGATTGGGCTTTGGTATACTCTTGAACAAAACAGAATTCGTAATCAACAAATTACAGTTGTCAATGCTTTGACATATAATTTTAAAAGGTCTGTGCACAAATGTTGGGGAAATACAAAGACCGACGCGTAGCGCGAGGTTAATGCATTATCGAGCGTGAAGCGCGTGGTCAAAATATGCCCGCGCAGCGGGCGGATTTTATATTGAAATTTAGTCTTCATTGAAGTATAACATGATCTGTCCTATTTTTTTATAGACGTTATTAAGATTGAAATTGAAACGTCAAGAATGTATAGCTAGCTTTCACTGCCTAATCAAGAAGGCTGATATTAAATTAGCATCCCAAATGAAAAGTGCAGCAAAATTAAAATTTTTATTCTTTAAATATTTTTTCAAGACAGTTTTAAACAGTTTTAAAGAAATCGTGCGTGCAGAGCACAAAAACGTTGTTTCGAGAAAAACGCGTTTAAAGTTTTCGGAACTTAAAAATTGTAAGAAAAAGTTGCTCACACTTATTCAGCGATCCCTGCTCTGTATAAATTTCAAACATTTGAAAATAAACAGCAATAATTCCGGTTATGCATCGCAAACAATTGCCACGGCTGAAGCATAGGCAGCCGCGTTCGGATGCTCTACTCAAGCGCTCAGCTCTCTACACGCTTTTGCTCCAAGTAATTTTTTCCTTTCAAATTTCAGTAATAATTTGTAATTCCAATTGTGCAAATTACATTTGCGAGTTAGATATTGAATACGTGCTGGAATCAGGGCCTCTTGTCTACATCTAATCAGGAATGTGCTTTGCTCCTTTAGATTAACTAATGTTCTATTAGTGTGTACCCAATTTCCTTTAAGTTTTCTTGGAGTGTCACCATACCTCTTCAAGATGTAGTTTAAATATTCCATGATATCTTCCGAAATACAACACTTTGTTTGTTAGTAAAAATGTAGTTATTATATAATATTGAAGCCTCTACAAATTTTCGAGGTTTCAATTTCAATCTTAATAACGTCTATAAAATAAATAGGACATATCAGCTTATACTTAAATGAAGACTAAATTTTAATATAAAAAAGAAAACCGCAATGTGGATAAAGTAAAATTTCACTCCAAAATGGCTATAGCATAAACAATAGAATTGAAATGTTTTATGGATTTATCAACATCACTACAGGTAAAAAACGAAAAATGTTTTTAAACAACGTTTTAACTTTCAATAAAAAAAATGTGTATCAAATTAAAATATATAATTATATTAATTTTTGACATGGGTGATAATTACCTTCGAAGAAGACCTGCAATAAGGTCGAAACGTACGTTGGTTGGATATGAACAAGAAATTATGATTCTTTAACATCCGAATCCATTGCCTTTCTATGTGACCGTATGAACAAATTAATTTATTCATGAAGAATAACTACGTTATATAAAAAAACGGTCTAAGAAAATTCACAGCGAGGAAATACTTCAATTCATTCAATATACATTTACATATAAATAATTAATTGATTATAGCACCTCATGGGGCAAGGTAGACTTACTGCAGTCAGGAAATTACTTACGGTACTCTATTACCACTTGTAGTAAATATTATTTCTGACTTAACGTCTCTAGTAAGAAGGGAATTCAAGTCAGATATCAAATTTACAAATATCTGTTTCGTTTCATAAAATTATATTCACAAAAAAGAAAGAGATTGTTTAAAATATGATTATCTCCAATGTTTATTCATCATTTGTTCATATATAACTGAAAACGTAAAGCAAAGGTTAACATTTCAGGAAAAAATGGAACTTTGTAGCACTTATCTAAAAGAAGATAGTTATAAACAATAATCAACTGTCTAAATAAGCCTATTTGTTAACTTGCATCACGAATTACTTTATCAAGTAAAAAGTGGGTAAAGAGTTGAAAATTTCAGGAGAAGCTGCAACTATCTAGCACTAATAGAGAAAAAGATAGTTATAAACAATAATAATTTGTTTAAATATTTTTTTCTTTCTAAATTGAATTAAATATTAACACCCTCCAAGTAATGAGTAGACAAATAGTTAATAATTTCGGAAAAAACCGCAACTTTCTGGCATTATTTCAATTTAATATTATTAACAATGATAATAAATTGTTTAAATAATTTTTTTTCATAACATTAATTGATTATTACATCAGTCCAATTGCAAGTTGGATAAAAAACGGAAAATTGAAAAAAAAGCGACTTTATAACTCTATACTAAGAGAAAATGGCTAAAAACAATAATAAGTTGTTCAAACAGTTGATGTCAATATCTCATTATTAGCATAAAGTAGCATTTTATGTATTAGAAACAATTTTCATTAATAAAAACCGCAGAAAATCATAATTAGCGTCAAAAACTCGCAAACCCCCTTTTTTGATTCATGGGATTTTTTTGTTACCCTATAGAATCGACTTATGGGGGTGATATTCAAAAAGTAATATTTTATTCATATTCTATAGCTAATTGTAAAGAGAAATGTTGAGTTTCAGCTCGATTCAGCTAATATTGACGATTCTGTTATACTTGATGTTACATTTCATGGGGCTTGCGCCACCTCTAAATATAATTTTTTTAACCAAAAAAATAGGGTTTTATTTCTGTGTGGATTCGAACACATTTTCGGGCGATATGCATACAAGTTCGAAAAAAAAATTTCCAATGCATTTTTATACCACCCTATTGCACATGGTGTGCCAACTGCAGTCGTAGAATGGACCTGCCACATATTGGGCAACAGGAACCTAACAACGACTAAAAGTTATACCACTTTATGTGGAAATTGTTGACTCGCGATGTCCACAGGGAGGCGTTTTATCGCCCCTGCTGTGGTACTTGGTAGTGGATGAACGACTTCATCTACTCACGAGTCAGAGCTACCACGTTATAGGCTACGCGGACGATTATACTCGTCATCGTGGGCGGCCGGCATCTGGATGCTAAATATCTAGGATTCATCCTAGATAAGAAACTGTTATGGAGAGCCATAGAGAAAATTCGCCCCACAAACGGAGACACTTATATGTATACAGATATCCTGCGACCCAGGTTAATCTATGCGGCGGTGGTCTGGTGGAGCTAGGTCTAACTGTCCACTGTGAAGTCTCGACTGCACAGAATAAGGGGACTGGTTCTGAGAGACGTCACCAGTGCCTCGAAGTCGACACCCACGATGGCATTGGGGACACTAAGAGAGTGAGAGTCCCACTGTCTGGAGCTGCGAAGGCGACTTGGAGATTAAATATGGTAAACGGCGGAAGGATATCGTCGACAGTGCGTATTCCAACATCGCGATCCGTTAACGGCAAGGCACACCTGCCTAGTGATGGGGACAACTGGTTTGCAGATGACTCCAGGAACAATGAGTGTATCGTAGAAGGAGTGGAATGGGCTTCATAATCCCTATGGGGTCCCACGCTACAGTCCTACAATCTGAGATTATGGCCGTGCTCCAGTGTGCAGAAGAAACATCCGTATCTGCCCAGACAGCAGGGCTGCTATAATGGCACTGAATGGAACAACGATCACGTAGCTACTAGTATGAGAGTGCCTGGAGGCACTAAGAAATCTAGCGACGGAAAACCGAGTGACTCTACTTTGGATCCCTGAACACAGTAGCATCAAAGGCAATGAGATCTTGGACAGGCTAGGAAAACTAGCAGCAAGAAAAACCTTCGCTGGTCCCGAACCAGTTGTAGGCATTTCCAGTCGGTTGGTCACTGAAGAAATCAACAGTTGACCGACCGAGGAACATTGGAACGAGTGAAGAATGGCCACTGGCTGCAGACAGGCCAACACACTCATGGGTTTGAAAGTAAACTCTAATCGAGCGAAGGAAATACCCAAGCTCGGGAGGAACGAAGCCAAGGTCCTAACAGAAATGTTTATAGGACATGGAAACCTCGGCTGTCACATACATAAGATAGAGCTACAGTCGATCCAAAGACAGTGTGGAAACCTAGCCGGATGCCGCAATCTTCAGCCGTGGTTCACCGAGGTCGGGGTGATTTTAAAAATTACACAAAAAAAGATCCTGTAAAATGAAATGATTGCAACTATTAATTTATTGAAATAAATACACAATCTACAAGCTATTAACCCATACATCCAGGGGACAGTTAATTTATTGAAATAAATAAACAGAATCATCGACAACTGTAATTTGGTGATTGTGAATTCTCTTTTGTTAAAGCTCCCCTTTTTTAAATTATGTTCAACATTATTATATCAAATGTATATCATATTTATTTCTGTATCTCAAGCTGGTACTGCTTATTCAGATTTTGCAAAATAATGTACAAATTGTATTTTCCATGATTACTTCAATATTTGATCCTTACTTTGCACTAATTTTTAATCTCAGTTACCCTGAAAAATCGATCATTTCAATAAATTTATATTATCTGTTTATGTTATCTGTCTTTTGATTTTTTTTTTCATAGCTTGTGCTGTCTGTCCAAAAATTTAATTTTTTTATTTTTAATGTTGTTTTTCATGAATAAAACAAAAATTACGCGTCCTATCAAAAAGTAATCAATAACCAATTTGTAGATCTTTTTTGGGTACACAATTTTTGTGTCTCCATCTTTTTTTGTATCTTGCATAGTTTGACCGCAAAATGGAATTTTGATTTTTCCATTATTTTTCTGCGATAAAAATGTGAATTTTCGATTTTTCGAAAAAATTCAAAAAGTCGTTATGATAATTTTTTTTTAACTTTTTGTATATTTAGCCATGAAAAATTATTAATAACTATTTACCTGACGATTCTGTACATCTTCACTGCATAAAATGCTTAAACAACCATCGTGATGCATACTGTTTATATCGATGTATACTGCACACTACGCGCCTCCGCTACTGATCTATACGAAGTATATCTATATATGTGACGGAAATCAGCTAAAAATGGCGGAGCCAATCAGCGAGTTGTAAATAGGTTGCACACTGTCTCTGGACCCTCTGTAGATAGAGCTTGCAGATAGCCCCATATATCGTCTCTGCCGAAAAGATGATGAGACAGCTATTCATATCCTTTGTTGCTGCCTAGTGATTCCGCCGAGCGATATTTTTCGATACTGAGACGATACCGATACGATACTCACCTTCCAGTCTCGGTTTGGTATCGCTCAGTTTCGTCTCGTATCGGAAAAATCTCGAAAAGTGTGGTCTCGTATCGGTCTCGTATCGGAATTCCGAGACAAATCGACCAGATGGGATTTTCCTCGTTAACAATAGAAGAGAGAGAGTAGGGCTGGCCGAGTGGCCAGCCGCAGGTACCGGAAAAAGGAGCTGCGAGGAGCTTAGCCCTTTGGGACCAGGCCTTTTAAGAAAAGAATAGTATATTCTAAAATCTAAACTCTATCTACAGTATATTCTAAAATCGGATCTCTACTCTACAGTTTGCTATAAAAAGAATACAAAATTTATTAAAATTATTTCCTAAAATGTTTAAAAAGAGTGTACAAGATTTTAAAGAAAAACGTTGCAATTTTGCCATATTACATAATTTTAGAAAAAATGTGAGTAAGTCTTACAAATACTTAGTAGTTTTGGAAAGATTCAAAAATAATTTAAACAGAGGGGCAAATGTTTTAAGAATTCTATAAGGTTTTACGAAAATGAATAAAAACTTTTTTCACGTTTTTAGAAAAAATTAAAAGAATTTTTTGTTTCGTAAAATTAATTTTAAGAGATTTTAAGGCTATTTTTTTATGTGCAGAATTTAAAGAAGAATCACGAACAATTTGACTAATTTTTAGATTGCAAGGTATGACACGATAAAAAAAAATTCCTTAATATTCGTGTGAAAATTATAAATAATTTTCGTTTTGAAAAATGAACTTTAAGAGAAAATTAAAAGAGTTTCAATTTGATAAGATTGAAAAATAAAAAATAAATAGAATAAATTCAATCAATATTTAGTAGAATTAAAAAGATTTAAAAAGAACTTTAAACTTTAAAAGACAAATTTAAAAGATTATAAGGGAATTTTTTACATTTTGAAAGATTTTTCCAAATTTTAAGAAAAATTCGATTTAGTTAAAAATATTTTGAGAAATTTGAGACGTTTTAAATAGATTTGGAATATTTATGACAATCTGCAGTCGAGCCTGCTCCAATTTTAGGTTAGTGTCACTTTTAGATTGTCAAATTCAATATTCACTTCATCTGACGTGGATAAATGTTCGTAATAATAAAGCTGTTTTGACCGAAATTAAGCACTACTTTAGCTCGGAATTAGATACTTCCTTCATATTTTAATGATTATTTCGATTTTACAGGATCTTTTTCGGTTGTTTCAAAAAATTTCTACGTTGTCTATACCGATCTGTACTGCCGCACACTTCTACTATAATTAAAAATTGTATTTTTATATTGAGACACCACATATTCCGTTTTTGTAATTTTAAAAATTTTTCGAAATTTTTTAGAAAAATTCGAGTTGATTTAAAAGACGTGTAGGAATTTTAGAAGTTTTGTAGCTTAAAAATGTAAAAGGAAATGTGTCGTTGAAGTTCTTAGAGTTCAAATGAACAACATTTTTTATTTACTTCTTTCTAATGTAAAAATAGAGCAAAAATATAAAGGTACATTACATTGAAAATAATGCAAAAATGAAAAAAAAAATTATAATGCATATTTTCATCTGTAACTGAAAAATATTCCTAGATAAAATAGAATTGGAAAAATATATTTTGTTCATTTGAACGTGCAGACCTTTAAATTACCAAAAAGGTTTCAGGTACTCAGGTAGTTGAAACTCGCCGCCGTTCCCCTTCCACTGCGTTGTTCCGTAGGAAGCCACCATCTGGCTGTTTAGTCTCAGAATCCCGAGACAATCCGAGCGATATATCGGTTTTTCGATACCAAACCGATACGAGATAAAACCGAGACTGGAGTCTCGAAAACCGATACCGATACGAGAAAAAAACGAAATTTTTCGATACGATATCGAGACTGTCTCGTATCGAACGGCATCACTAATGTTTTTGGTGCGGGGTCCTTTAAAAAAAAAAAAGAAACTGGTATTATTGTATTCAGCTGTTTCTTTAAAAGCGTAGAGGTTCTAAGAACACCTTATCTTCAGTTTAAAAATATCACATTATTTAATTTAAATAAAAAACTTTAATGAATGTTAAACATGTGAACAGTTTTTGAAATAAATAATTGTTGCTTATTTGATTTTATTATTTTAATTATTTATATTCATTAAAATGTAATCATTTTAATGATTTATATAACCTTTGCATTTCAGTTTATGATAACTGTTGTTACAACATTAATACCTACGTATATAAACTAAGATATATATTATAAATATCTTAGATAATATAATAGTTCAATACATTTACAATATTTACATTATTATATATATTACATATTTTACATATTATTGCCCCTTTTTTTTCTTTTAAATTTTTTTTTATTTTTTACTTAGACGCTAAATGATACGCTAAAAATAACGTCGGATAGCGGAAAACCGTTTAAATATTTTTTTTAATTTAATTTAATTCAAAATTTGACAGGGAAATCACTCAGGGAAAACGCTATTGTGTTTTTGTTCCTTGTTTGTGTAATTTTAAAAATCGCGCCGACCTCGCCGAACCACGGCTTAAGATGGCGGCATCTGGCTAGGTTGCCACACTGTCTCTGGACCCACTGTAATACCCGTGCCACACCAGCGCCAAAACGGGAAGTGGGAACTATTGGGGAGTTTTTGCATATCGTTCCGTAGCTTACGGTAAACGCTAGTCACGTGATGACGTTTCTGCGCATGCTCTGCGAGTTTAGTGTTACGATTTTCCTCTATCCGACGTTCTTTAGCGTATCATTTAGCGTTAATTGTTAATAAAATGAAATTTTAGAAATATTTTATTTAAAAAACTTGAAAATTGATTTCAATAAAATGAAAATGAATGTCGTATTTGATACATATTTAGTTTTTATAATGTTTCATTTTTAAAACAATTTCATCAAAAATGTAGAAATTTGGAATGGAAATAAATAAAATAACATCCTGCTATTTCATTAAACTATCACGTTTACTTTTATAAATTGTAACCTTTCAAAAACATGCTTTAATTTTTATCGGTGCTATATCTCTCAATACTTTAAATAAATATTTGATATTGGAATACATATTTGCATTAAAAAGATCTACTATAGATTAGGAATAGGAGTACACGTTTCTGTACTCATTTCTCTTTTCATACTTCTTGCATAAATCTTGTGTACTTTTTGCATACATCTTTTACATGAAGAATCATTCTCGTCGTATTTCTTAGATTCGTCCACGTGTAAAAATTACATTTAACTTTTACAATACGTCCTTCAGTAACGTGCTGCGTAAAGTACTTGTGCACACAGTGCTTGTGACAAACCATCTTTCAAATCTTGCCCGGTAACCCGGTAGTCCGGTACTTGGCAATCGCGCCTGTACTCGTATTTGTTCGTATTATCAAGCTTTCAAGTTTCAGCACGATTATTCGATTGAACAACGCCATTATATTACCTAACCTCAACCTGACATGAGTGCGCAAGCGCATACGTGTTTGTCTGGTAAACTTTCAAGCGTTTCAGAAACTTTGATCGCATGAAACTTTCAATGTTTTAATGAAATGTTTCATGGACTTACAACCCTAACCGCATCTAGGTTTATAATATCTTTGGGACAGGCCATGATCCAACAAACTATGGTCCCGCCACTTGGGGGAACGAAATACATTCAAGCCGCGTCTCGTACGACGACCTCCATATGGGTTACCATAACAACGCAGAGACGTTTTCCTAACTACGATTGAAATCATTTCGCGTAATGATAAGCACAGCGTTTCTAAAACTTAAGATACTTGAAAGTAGATAATAAGAATTTTTTTAATTTTAGAAGATACATAGTTTTACATTTAATAGAAATTGTAAATTTGAAACTATTAATCCCTAAGGACATTTGGGGTCACTGTGATCCCACGGGCTCTCCGAATTTTTCCGATTGTCTACGTTTTATTTCAAGTATTTTCATCGGGTAGTTGAATTATCATTGAGGTTTTGGAAATATTTTTTCTATTTTATATTGTTTCAACCTCACTCATGATTTTTTTTCAGCCAAAAACATCCGGAGGTGTATTTGGAGTTGTGTCCTTTAAGTGTTAATCTACAATTATAATAAAGAAATATATCGAACTGCAAATACGTATAGTTAAAATGCATGAATCAAAAGAAAGTTATTTCACAACTTATGGATGTAATTGTTTGAAGAATTAAATTTCATAATTTTGTTTATTGCATTCTGTTATAGGAACAAACTGAAATTTACAATTTGTCATTTTTTATGATGTAGTTAACTATTTACCTTGGATCATGGACATAAATATCTGTAAAATTAAGAGGGCTGCGAGAATTGCAGCATTATCATTAGACAAACCATGAAAGTAATAAGAAATTTTAATGATAAAAGTATATTTAGTATTGTATTCTTCATATTTTTACTATCTTTGCTATTATTATATTATACAAAAAGTACCTTCAATTATGAAAATGATATTTACACTTGCAACACTTTAGGTGAACATTTTCAACAATGATTAATACTAATTATTATAATTGTTAACTTTTAATTACAATAATTATAATTGATTTATTGTAATCAATTCTTGTATTTCTAATTAATCATTATTAATGAATTATTTTGTTTATAATTATTAATTATTTTATTTGTAATTATTAATTATTTATTAGAATTTGTAATAATATAAATAATAAAACCATTACTTTAGCTGACTGTGCGCAACTAATACAAATTATTTATAATGATTTCTGTAATAAAAAGCACAATACAAGAACATTTTTTAACTCTCTTCGTCCTTTCAAAAATCGATAGTGTGAATAGTATGGGATTATAATTCTTCAAATATATTACAAAGAAGCACTTCACATGTTTTAATAGCACGCTCTTTTAGATTTTATACTCTTTATACATATAAGTCATATGTTCCTGATTTTTATTTTAGCTTTAATAGAATCGTTTCACTGTTCAAAGACTCATCCGTTAAATGCAAAACGGAAGTAGTTTTACTGATGAACGATTTCTTCTGACTTTGAAAAGAATTCCTTTAACTATTAAAGGATTTCATTTGTTGGCTAGCGTACCTGTACGCATAACCTAACTTATCATTGCTTTTTACGCTTTTGACTTATGAACAATTTGTACCACACACAAAGTTGTATCTTTACATTTTTTAACGCTGAAATCTAGAATGGATTGTTGTTATAGCATTGATAATTATCGATGTTATATTTACATTCACCAAAGCTCGGCAATCCTTTAACCATGAAAGGATTTCCTCTCATGCCAGTTTTGAATGGAAAATCCTTTGATAGTGAAAGAAATCATTTGACAGTCAATAGTCTGTTTTTAGAGTGTATTTCCGGAAGCAAGAGGTTATCACTGGGTTTTGCCACAAACTTTACCTTCATTGATAAGAAAAGATTTATTGACTGTCGAAAATGTCTTGAGACATTTTCTAGTAAATAACACTTCAGAATTATTATATTGTATACTTTTTATGCTACAATTTTCATATTGTTGGAATAAATCGGCATTTTAGTGATAACAATGTTCACTGATAATATGAGCTTCACCCATATAGAAAATTATCGGGACAAACTTGCATCCAGTTAGGTCATTATCTAGATCCTCTTATCAAGACGGTCTTTTCGCGCCTTAATCGGGTGCTGCCTAGCCCGTCAGGATCAAAAAAATTTCCAAGTGTCCCATTTAAATTCTGTTCTTGTAGATTTCCAAAAAGAGCCAGCGTGTTTAAAGTATCAAAAATGGAAAATTAATTTTAACAAAAAAGGAATTTTTTTCCTCATCATCTAGTCCGTCTTTTCCGGCCCTAAATATCCAGGGTGTTTAAAAGTATAAAAATGAATAATGTACATTAAAAGCAAGAATTTTTTACTCATCATCAAGATGGTCTTTAAAATAACGTTTAACATCAACTATATAAAATAGATTTTCACAAGACCGACTGACTTGCGCTAGATTAGCTTGTCCAGACTAACGTTTAACCATACAAAAACGTTTCACTTCTACTCAGCGCCATAATAGACCGTCTTGACAGCGCCACATTAGCGATCAGGGCGTTCTATCCTTGACCTGAATAGTTCCCCGATAATTTGTTACATGGGCACCTTAAAAAATACAAACATTAAAATCACGTTTCAATCCTAATTAATAGAAAATTTAATTCAAAGCCCACCACCATATCCCACTCTCTTCTAGCTATTATACAACATTTTAGTAACAAACGTTGAAAAAATATCTGAGCTTGAAATAATAAAATCGAATATGACACGGGAAACCAAAAATTTTTGGCCCGGCTATTTTTTTTTATTTCAGCAAAGCTACTTAGAGTTTAACCTTTGGCCTCGATGAAAGAGTTCAATTGTTCATTGATTGTATTACATTTCTCAGAGATTTTCTTTTTTTAAAGGAACAATAATTTCCAAGTGCGAATTGCACTTTTAAATCTTTATAATTTCTTTAACCACCCTTATCTTTATTTGTTAATAAAATATCTATATTTCTTCTTACAGAATCGAGTCCAATGTTTCCACGTCGCAAGAAATCTGGTAATTTAACCACTTAAATAAAATTCAAATTAGATATTAGAGAATTGAGCCTAGAAGCCTAGGGGCTTTACCTAATTGCCTTTTTCAATGGGGTCATCCACTTATTTTTTTTTCGTATTGTAGTATATGATCTAAAATTACTAATGATACCAGTCTACTGTACAAACAAAACTTTTTTTCGAATTTATAATTGAAAAAGAAAAATGTGTACACATTTGAAATTCCTACTTCTGTCGCGCACATTACGCCATATTGATGTGACGTAGCACGCGTTCAAAATGTTGCAAATAAGCCGGGCGATTCATGTTTTTTCATAAAAATGAAAAGAAGAAAGCTGTACACAGCAAACGCAAATTAAAAAAAAATGCAAATTAAAAAATGTTTTCAACAAATTTTCTTTTCAACATTTTTTTCATATATTTTATTTCAAAATTTTTTTTTCATAATATTTTTTCCAAAAATTGTTTTCCATTAATTTTTGTCTCAAAAAATTGTTTTAATTACATTTTTTTCAAAGAATTTTTTTATTCAAATAAAAAAACATTTCGATTTAAGATTCTGTTGAGACGTAAATTAACGTTTTTATAGGCTACGAAACCCTTCCTTGTAGGCGCTCCGAGGCTGTTTTGACTAATTTTTTCATAAAAAATTGATATTTTTTTAAACACTTTTAACGTTTTGATATTCATAAGAGAGATTTCCGTAATTCATGTTTTTGAACAAAGAGCTTCAAACCAAAAAAGCTAAATTTGTTTATAAACTATTGTTTTTTTTTAAAAATAAATTCAATGTTTTTATATCCGGAAGAAGGATTTCTGGGATTAACGTTTTTAGACAAAAATTTCAACGTAAGAATTATCAAAATCCATTGACTTTTTTGCGAGAAAAACATGGATCATGCTGTAACATTAAATTTTCATTGTTGATAACTTTCGCAATAAAATTTGGTTTGCGATCAAAACCTGAGGAAATCGTTTCGAACATAAGGGCTGTTAAAACATTCATGTTAATGTGGAAAAAAATGTAACAGTTGATATTTCAACACAGGATGATTTTGAAATAAACAGAAAAAGGTAAATTCAATAAAAAAGAACAATTCTAGCAAAATCGTTGAATTTTCAATTAGAAAAGATCAATTTTTAATGAAAAAAATGAATATTGAATCAAAAATGGAATAGTTACATTTCCCTTTAAAAATTTTTGTTGTCAAACAAAAACAAAAAATAAATGTTTAAATCGAATATTTAAATTTCCAACCGAAGAAAGGAAGTTTTGACTAAAATGTTGATCTGCAACAAAAAAGGGATTTTTAACAAAGTTGTTCAACTTTCAAAGAAGTAGTTGAATTTTCAACAAAAAAATGAATTTTCAACTAAAATTATGAATCGTTAAAAACGATTACATAAATTTGAAAAAAGTCCAATCTCCAACTAAAAAATATTATTTTTTGAATAATAATATCAATTTAAAATTAAAAAATGGAATATTCACATTTTCAGTTTAAAAATATCAATTTCAACAACAACAAAAAACGCATTTTCAACTAAATATTTAAATTTTCAACCAAATTCATACATTTTTGACTAATGTCATGATTCTTCAACAACAACAAATTAATTTTTAACAAAGTAGTTATACATGCAACCAAAAAAGATAAATTTTCAAGCAAACAATTGCATGTTTAGCCAAGAAAATGTCATGGAAATGAAGGTCAAAATGAAATAAGCGATAATTATTTTTAACCGTTTCGGTCACTGTTTTGGACTCTTATCAGTCAAAATAAAAACATTTTTTAAGTATGTCAAGAACATACAAATAGTGTAGAAAATGTTTATACAACAGAATAAATAATAATGAATGTGAATTTAAATTTTCAAGTAAAAGAAAGAGAAGGGTTTTCTCATAAAAGGAGGCTCTGAATTTTAAATCTATATCACAAGCAATCTATATTGAGAACAGCAAAGAAAACGGAAGGTCAATAAGGAAAAAAGAAAAAGAAACATACCTGGTACAACCTAAAGTCTAAGAGAAAGTCAAAGTATGTAAAAATCAAACACAAAACAGAAAACATGAGTTAACATGAATAAATATTAAAAGAAAAAAGAAAATGGATTCAGGATGTTGATCGATAAATCAAGGAAAAGACGATATAACTTACATGATGTGTGAAAGAATCAAGCCGGATCTCCTGCAGCGTAAGAGAAGGATTCGTTGATTGATAAGAGTAGCTGATTTATATTTGATAGTTGAAAATTCCTTGAGAAACGTAGAATAACCATGTCAAAAAAAAAGAAACCATTCGGAAGAATCCCCATTCTTTGATATAATGTTAAAAATTCCACATGTCAGTAATGTTCTACGTTTAGTCTCGACCATTTTTATATGTAGTAGCGAAGCAAGTCACGGAAATGAAGATTGAAATAAAAGCTGTGATAATTATTTTGAAGCGAAACGTTTCAAAAGAATTATAGCAACTAAAATGATGAATCTTCAACAAGTAAAATGAGTTTTGATCGATACCAACTGCCGAGCGTGCAAGCAAGAGCCAGAAACACATGAACATGTTCTTAGTAGATGCTCAAAGTATGCACGCTACGGGTGTTGATGTAATGCCGGTCTTGTTATGGAGAGAGACCAGTGTAGAATCTACTGGAATTTCTCATTCTCCACTACTCAAAGTACCAGTGCTACAAAGCCTGATATTGTCCTCCAAGATCCAAAGACGATCATCATTGACGTGAATGAATCATGAGCACCAGCCGCTGATAATATTGGGGCAAAGAGGGAAGAGAAACGGGCTAAATATCAAACATTTCTTTTCGAGCTTAGCAGGTTGTGCCAAGGCTACCTTGGAGGTATGAAGGCTTCATTTCTCGGGCAACTTAACAAGATTCCGGCTTGTCTGCGTCAGGCTCAGCCTATCGCGAACCGTATGCAAAAGTCTGTTCTTCTGGGATCACTTCATCTAGTCCATCAACACTGTTCTTTGTAACATGCTACAAAGATTGGTAGCTCTAAAAAAGTATCCAGAGGTGCAAGCTTCACCTCCAACTGTCACGCCTGCCGCGTAAGATTATCCGCGACTAAAGGTCGAAATGATCGGCATGGAACAAAACACAAGTGCCATGGCTCAAGTTTCGGAAAATCCCAGTTTTGATAATCCTCTTTAGTATGAGTTTATCATCGAAATTCTTCTCATCGCTGTCACTGTTACCACCGTTCTCAAAGCTTTCACCACTCCCTCGCTCTCATCTTCCTCTTTGCTGCAATCACTGTCTCTCTTCTGATCTTCATCTGAATCTGAATCGCTTGCATCTGTATCTTCTTTCCCATTATTTCTACCGTTCTCATCTATCTCTTCCTTTCCATTGCTATCATATTTCTCCTCGCCTAATTTCCTATCTTTCCTTTGGTCTTCATATGAATCTGAATCACTTCCATCAACAATCTCTTCTTTCCCATAATTTCTAGCGCTCTCATATCTCTTTTCCCTTCCATTGCTCACAGCTTTCTCCCTGCCCAAATCCCTATCTTTCGTTTGGTCTTCATCTTCATCTGAATCACAGCTGTCAGTTTCTTGTTTCAAATAATTTCTATTGCTCTCATCTTTCTCCCTGCTCAAATCACTGTATTTTCTATAGTCTTCATCTAATTCTGCATTGCTCGCATCAATCTCTTCTTTCCCATAATTCCTACCGCTCTGATCTCTCTCTTCCTTCCCATCTCTTTCATCCTTCTTCTCGCTTAATTTTTTTATCTTTCTTTTGGTCTTTATCTGAACCTGAGTCACTCCCATCAAACTTTTCATTGCCATAATTTCTTTCGCCCTCATCAATCTCTTCCTTTCCATTGCGCACATCTTTCTCCTTGCCCGAATCCCTATCTTTCGTTTGGTATTCATCTAAATCTGAATCACTCCCATCAGTCTTTTCTTTGATATCATTCCTATGGCTCTCATCTTTCACCTCACTCAAATCCCTATCCTGTGTTCTCTGTTTATTTGAATCTGAATTTTCATTATTGCCGCACCTTTCTACTCTCTTTTTTGAGTTGTGTTCGTCTTCTAGTTCATCACCACTCTTTTCCTTTCTTCTTTACCATCATCTCCATTATCTTCTTTATTTTCATTTAACGATTTATTCTTTGCTGGAGAATATTTTTTATTTATTTTTTTATTCTGAAACTTTGTGCGTTTTTTTGAGTTATTTTTGGATTACGTAAGGTTGCACATTGCCGCTCACACAAGTACTTACTATATACAGCGAATCTAATGTCAGAGGGAACTCCATTTCCACGTTTCCCTAAAGCTGGCATATTTTCCAATTTTCTGGCTCCTACTATTTTTAGAAGAAGTTAACGTATCAATTCTCTCGAATTGTGTCGGAATCTTTTCATTAGCACCAAATTTGTTTTGTCAATGAAGACATTAGTGCTAGTCAGCAATTCAGTCATATCAGATGAGCAGCATCTCATATCTTGTTTTACTTGTATACACTGTAGAAAATATTGAACATTTTACTACATTTTTCAAGTACAAGTGTAAGGCAAAATTGCAATCACTTTCATTTTGAAGATGGCACGATTACAACTTACAGAAGATCTGCTTCTGATACCACGTCAGAAGACTGAAATACATCAAGTTTCTTTCGAGCGTAAGGAGCTTCTCACAGAATGTGACAATTTTGGGTGTAACTAAATATGACATAATTATTGCCTAAATTGATAAGAACTTCAGACGGATTTGTGACATATTTCTAAAGAATACTCACCTAAAAAACCCATGTTCTCTAATCGCATTTAAACTTGGCCAAAGCTTAATTCTAATTGAGGCTTGTTTACAGGAAAAAATGTTGCGATTTAAATAAATATGTATTGAGCGGGGGAGAGTATTTTTGGGTTTTATTAGGATACCTTATTTTTCTTCATTTCGCCACTCTTTTAGTAACGATAAAAATTTGTGTTAAATACAGTTGCAATCGAAATTTTTCCTCTTTTTTTCATTGTTCTTGTCTATTGAACAAACAATTATCATTTGACATTAAGAAAGTTAAAAATAGTAATGGGTAGGCCCAATGAAAAAAGTGAGAAAAATTCTATAAAAAATTTGATTGACAAATTTTTTGAATCAATATTATTAAAGGAGTTGCATATCGACGAAAAAAAGTGGTAACTTAAGCTTGAGTCCGATTCGACAACTTAGGGTTTCCGCTGTCCAACGGAAAAACTTTGGATGTAAAATTTGCGATAAAGACTCTCTTAATGTATATGTACGTGCATGGGAAAAGAACCTACATGGCAAACATCACTTATCAGCTTTTTCTGCTGGATAGCAGTTTTTTAGGAGGATACACTTGAGAAAAATTGCCTCATTCGTACCTTTCTTACCATCAGACAAAACTTCTTCGAAGCTATTTGCATTATTTTTTGAATCTTCATCCCCTTTCTCATTTTTATCATTATTCCTCTGCCTCTAATTATTTTACGTTCTCTAAACTTTTATTAGCTTCTGGCTCTCTTTCTGCACCAGTCTTTCTCTATTTTTGATAACACTTCAGCTGTCAGTTTCTACACATTTATTCTCTGCTGAAAGTGAAATATTTTCCTATTATCAATTTATGCATCGCTAATTGTTTATCGGTGGTATCTCTGCATTCTGAAAAAGTTTATTATCTTTTGTTCCTTTCTTGCTTTCTGTATTAGTGTCTTTCTATTTTCATTCTTTTCTACATTTACGTTTTTTGTCTCACTATCATTCTTCTTCTCTTATCCCTGATCCTTTACCGTTTTTTGACATAGTAAAATCTTCTGACTCTTCTTCTGTACCAGTCTTACTTGAATTATTTCATGACTGCCACTACCTGCAGTTTCTGAACTAATATTTCCTGCCAAAATTTAAAATTTAATAAAGGCTCAGTCGAATTGTTGATAAAAGAAGTCAATTTTTGAATTATTATTTTTCTTCACGCTGAATGCATTTAAAATCAGGAAGGTTATACACTTGAAGCCGCAAAATTTCTCGAAGACAAAATATGTGGTTTCTTACAGAAAACTAGTCAATAAATATTTTTGCAATTTTCGAAAAAAATGTTGTACGATATTATGCGTATTTCAATGTTGTGCTTTGTTCTTTAAAAAATCACAAATTTTTCTTTCAAACCTCTATAACTGTTACTTATATTGTATATTGTTATGCCTAGATTTTTCCTCTTTTTCTTAAATTTGGCCTTCTATAAGGAAAACATACTGTGAGTTTCATGAGGGTTAAATGCATTTTGTGGACAGGAGAATTTATTTCGTCAAATCGATTTTTCTTATTTTTCTCGCAAACAACGACAGCTCAGAAAAAAATTTTAAGATAAAAGTTCGCAAATTTAAATTAGTCATGCAAAAAATACCTCTTGCTCTATGTTTTCAGGAAAATAATGGTTCTGGGCTGAAAAATGATGTAGATCGCATAAAAGTGGTAGAATGCATTTCTTATATCAGCAGAAGCTTTTTTCTAATATTGTAAAGAATAAAGAGGTAAGGTTTTCCCCAAAAGCCGAAAGTTATGTTTAGAGGAAAAGTGTGGAGTTTTTTCGAAAACAAATTCGTAGACATTTTTTTTCTTGCAAATTTCAAAAATATGTACCGCCTTAGGCACTCTAAAAACAATATATTTTGCCCGTGACAGATTTTGTGACGTCAAGTGTAGAACCTGCAGTATTTGATATGAATATGGTCTTTACATTATGAATTTTGTTATAACGTGAATATTTAAAAAAATATTTTTTATTTGAAAAGAAGGTCTATTAACAGTAAAAAATATATGTCTAAAACTTGAAAATAAAATAAAATAAACTTCACAAAAAAACGTTGCGCAATCTGCTTTTTCAAAATTGTATTAGTTCGAGTCCTCATTTTCTTTTTTAAAGTCTGGTAGCTCTTTCTTTTTCAGATTTTACTGTAGAAGTTTTGTCAACATGTTTTTTATTTCTCATTGATACTTCCCTGTGCTTTTTCACGGATTGAGCAAGCTACTCTAAGTAACTCCTTGATTCTGAAAATAATATTAGGGACTTATAAATTTACAAATATCAAGTTCACTGTTCGATTATGGATAAAATTCTGAATTTACCGCTTCGTTGAATGATTTTGCCTTCAAATAATTCTTGACTTGGATGAAAAACTTCAACCAGCTCGCCTTCGTTAGTTTCTTTTAGGTTCGGGGGTTCTTTCATAACCGTGACTTTATAGGACTTTTCGTTATCATTTTTGTACAGGACAGCCGTGACTGTCTCTGATGTTTAAAATTTGAAAATTAAGGTAAAATTTTCAAACTTTCGTTGCTATAAAAACAATTGAAAACTTTCTTTCTGCATGTTCATGTCAAATCAAAAAATTACAAACAGTTAAAATTGATTGCAATTGTGAGGATATTAGAAAGTAAAAAATGGTAGAATACTTGGAATCTTTACAATAGAATAAATTCAAATGCAACAAAAATGCCACGATATCGTAAAATTCAAAACTTAGAAGATTACAGTAGAAAATCTCAATTAAGAATTGCCAATAATTTGGTCAAGGGCTACGTGACGTTTCTTATGGATTCATTGCTCGTGCAAAAATGCCGTACCACTCCCTAATGAGTTTCACTTTAGAAATGGCCCAATTCTGGATACTGTGTGCTAGAAGAAAGGATAAAAAGTTCGCAACGAGTTACGTATTTGCTATTAGCCTAATTATGGGCCCACATTGCCAATGATCGGCCGAGATACCGAATTAAAAATTATTGACTATTTGCCAACCATCGGGTTAATATACGCTCCCACGATTGAATCAATTACGGTAAACTTTTGCGCAGATTTGGCCCAATAGATGTTCCAAACTTGGTAGCATGTGTTGGAACTATGGTCGGCAAACAAAGTCGGTCCATAGTTATCATTTCGAATTCTAGACCGACCTTTCAAAAAATTGGCCTGACATTGGGCTAATAAAAATTTACACCTAGAGTAAAATCATTGGCCTGAAGTCGGAGCGAATATTCTAGTCATATAATTGATATAATTTGTCACAAAATTGACTCCAGACATTTACCAAGGCATTTCGTAATTTCCCATGGTAGAACCACGGGATACGGATACAAGCCATACTTCAGCCATACTATACGCGAAGTATGGGCAAAAACTTGTTCAAGACTTAGGCCATGGTACTTGTGTTTTGTCTAATGGTGACCATTATCATGCGGGAAAACTTTCCAACTCTTGTTTACCATCTAGGAGAGAAGAAGTAGGAGTGGATGAATTACACGTTCCGGTTGCGTTTTTCGAAAAAATAGGCTCCATTCCGCAAGTATCTGTCGAAAACGCTAGTCGTTTTAAGGGCATTAGGCAGCGAGGTTGACCAACAGTGGTGATCGCCGACTAAAACTTCATGCAGACACGCTTGGACATTTTTATTTATATTTCGGGAAACCATGAAGATTTTATAAGTTTTCTCGGCTTGAAATAATGATAATACCTTGAAGACTATGTGGTATAAATTTTAGACTTTTGCTACTATTTTTCTAGGTCATGCCATGAGTTGGAGTCAAGGGGCAAAATTCGAGGAATACTTTATGCTTTTCTTAGTATAGGAATTAACAATTCATCCATTTCTATTTGTTCTTACAGGATCAAGTCCCGACGATGACTCACTTCGAAAACCGCTCTTGGACTCTTCCTCACGCTCGACCCAGCAAAACAAACCTTCTAGGATCAAATTACCTCCAGATTTGTTTGGTAAGTATCTTTTTTTATAAGTTACTCGTTACAGTTACGGTACACAGCAAAAAATGTGTCTCGTTACAGTTAGGTTACTTGAAGAAGTAACTTTAAGTTATCTTGAAGTTACTATAAATTTCACCGCAAGCGCCCTTAATTTTTGAAGCTTACGCATAATGAGCTTGAATATAATAAACACAAAAGCCTTATAATGATCTTTAAAAATTCACTATTATAATTTCGCATTCATTTTTATCACGTCAATGTGACACTTCATTAGTATACGTCCGTTTGAAAACTCATGAAACTCTCTTCAACATAAAGTTGTTTGATTGCATGGGAACACTATATCGAAGATTTTCAAGTCATTAATTAAATTAATAATTAGATTGAAAGAAACGAATTTCAAAATGCTTGATGCAAAATTACAGTTTCATATGCATGATTTTGAAATAGTTTAATTTTTGAAGCCCTTGAAATAAACTGTTAATACTCTAAAAAACCTTCAAACTCAAGTATTCACTATACTCTCTCCCTTTTACGGGTTTGAGAGTCTTCAAAAAAACCGTTGCAACTTTACATCATCTCCATGAATTTAAACCTAACTCAACCTTTGTTAATACACCTATCCCTAATTAAGTTGAGAGGTAGCAGCAGCCCTATCCCTACTCTAGTTCACTCTCGTCCATTCTCTTACACTATGACATAATCTTTACTGAAACTAAAAATATGTAAACTCCTCATCATATTCATTCTTGCAACGTGAATCATAACTCATACTATATTAATCCTAAATCCTGAACTTAACTCAAATTATTTTCTCCACTTCATTTCACTTTCTTTATTTACTTTACTTTTACAGGAAAAAAACTCTTTCTTTCTCACTCTTACTATAATATAATTCGTGCCAAACTAAAGCAAAATTTACGTAGACTCCTCATCACATCAAATCATAAATAACAAATCAAACTCTTACATAGTCACGTTCCTTCTTCAATCACCACTTTTCCTAAACCAACATCACCCAATTCTCCCTCTTCCTGATCTGTCACTCAGTTTTTTTCTCTAACCTCCTAATCGGTCAACCTGTCAAGTTTACACACTGCATACCACTTTCTTTCCACCTGTACCCTCTCATCACCCTCACACCACACTTTGGCCTACTGGCCAAAGGAGCCAGTATTTCCGGTGCTTTGTATGAATCCAGTTTTTGATGGCCATCCCGATGCAGTGAGACCCTAGTCCCAGTACCGTTTCCTGTTCTTTGTATTCACTTGCTGCGCCGCATTTTGCCAACTGGTAAGCCTTTTCGTTGCCCTTGATCCCTGTGTGGCCAGAAACCCCTATGAGAGCCACTTTATTTTTTGTCTGCAAGTTGGCTTAATGCCATTTTGCGGTTTTGATTGTGACAGTTTTTTTTTCTATCCTAGCTAGAAGGCATGCATTTTAAGCATGACTATGTCTTCTACGAGGAAATTTAAACATTCGATGCTCTCAGAGCAATTTCACCGAGCGAGAAAACCCTATCTCTTAACTGTGCTGTGATTGCAAGGAACACTTGCGATTGCGGTATGGATTTCTTGCGTTTTGTATTCTCCCACCATACCTACGAGAAAGCAAGCGCTAGTACGCATGGCTTATGACCTCGGTTTCCGTTGTAAGAAACCCATACCAAAATCGCAAGGGTTTCTTGCAACCGTAGTATGGTCAAGTAAAAGCTTTTCTGGTAAGGCGATACTACTTTCAAAGCATATGCTCAAGGTGTATTACCATGCGCTTCACGCTTTGGTAGTGTAGAGACATACCATGCTAAAACTGTATGAGTTCAAGAAAATAGAGCACTAGCTTTTAGACAATTTTGCACGTTAAAATTTCGTACCTTTATAGGAATAGCTCAACTTGCTAATACATAGATTTTTTTCTACGTGTACTGTAGTTAGTGTAGCTTGGACGTCCGGGCAGATCGTAATCTGCCTGCCAGCAGCCTTTTTCTTCCATTCATGTTTCAGCACAGTGAAGGACGGCCAGGACCTCCGCCTGAAAGACGGTAGCATGTCGCCCAAGTGGGATCCCTATCCCCCTCCTTCTCCTGCTCCCATAGATTCCTGCTCCTGACCCTTCCTCTCCCCTGCGGCCATCTCTATACCAGATTTCCCCTTGGAAGAGCGGATTACCATTTGATTTCCACATATCCCTGCTTGCAATGCAGACGCGAAAACTTTTGGTGGAGTTAAAGTGTTTTGATATTTTATCTTGCCTCATCTCTAAAATTGGCCGTCTGCTGATGTCACTTGAGAGCCTATTATGACAAACTTCCTGCTTTGGGTCTCCAGGTGCTTTGCCTAGTTCAGTTTGCTAGCTAGAATTACTTCTGGATATTTAAGCGAATCTGATAACGTCAGCTTCCCAACCACATAATACAGGCGAGTGAACTTTCAACACTTTAAAATTTCTCGTGAAAATAATCAGCCTGGTCTTTTCCGGATTTAATGAGAGCCCCGAACTATCGAAACCAGAGCTCCACGATGTGTAGGGCCGACCTTGTAAGACCCATTAACGTTTTCAGATGAGACTCCTAGGCTAGGATTACAACCTCATTCGCAGAGCTTTGAGTATACTACCCCTCTTTATTTAGTCTACGAAGAAGGCCGTCCACCACAATGCACCACAATGCACCACAGCAGGGGTGACACGACATCCCCCTGTGGGCATCCCGTGGCGCTATTTCCCTTACTAGGTCTTCGCAGCATCTGATTTCGGATTTTCTCCGGCGTGGCATGCTTTCTATCCAGCATACAAGCTGTTTTAGCACTCCACATCTCAAAGCCTCGTGACAGTTGACTTCTGGAGGTGTATTGCTGAAAGCACCTTCTCTATCCAAGAAAGTGCAGGGAGGCCAATGGCATCTCATCCCTGATATATCTCTCGAACAGCTTCTCCAACGTCTTCAGAATAAAAGACCTTAAACTGATCGGTCGGAAATATTTTGTAGCAGCGTAAGCCTCCTTCCCAGTTTTCGGAATGAAGGCCACTCTGCCATCCTTCCATGCCGATGGCACGTGTTTTAGGACAATGCTTGCCTTAAATAATTTCGTCAGATGAGGGACGACAAGATCCATGCCATTTTGTACAAGCGCTGGATAAATGCCATACGGTGCTGGTAATTTAAAGGGACAGAAGATCCCTACAGCAAAATCATCGTTCTCGAGCCTTATTAGCCCGAGGCGAGCTTTCGGATTTTTCGCCAGGATTTTGTGTAGCCTCGCTGTTACCGGAATGTCTTTTTATTCCTCGCACAAGCCCCTCAAATCCTCCTGTTTATATTTTCTTATATTTAAATTGTATTGTAAATAGCTTGAGATCTCTTGAAGTTGATGAAACTCCTTAAATCCTGTGAAATCCCTAGTAATCATATGAATACGGAACATAATTTGTTAATAAAACATCGTGTTTTAGTTAGAAAAAAAAACTTTGAAAATACAATTCATTCTCTAAAATCCTTTATATTGTTAAAAGTAATTCATTCGATTTCGTTCACTCCCTAAAGTTCTCTAAAATTCTTGTAATTTTTTAAAATATTTTAATATCTTCCAGATCCTTTGAAATCCATTGAAATTTTTCAAATCCTAAAAGTATTTGGAGATCCTATAAAATGTAATAAGTCTAAAAAAATACATAAAAATCTATTAGAATACTTTGAAATCCTATACATTATTTTGAAATTTTTAGAAATACTTGAAAATATTTTGAATGTTTCTGAAAATTTTAAAATCTTGAAATTATTGATGGTATATTTGATGTATAAAGAAGAGCCAATAGTAGCGTGAGTCCGAGGCGTGTAAGTAGCAGCCTCGGAATTGAGTAAAATATAGTAGTGATATGTTCAAATTTTCTAAACTTTAAAATAATTGTCATCTGTATTTTTCTTATAGATTTAGTTCCAGGACTGCAACGGTCAACGCCAATGATAGGCTCGCAAGAACTTGTTCAGGATCTTGATGTGGTGTTCCGTAATAACAAATTGTTGGGAGTAATCTGGGGAGGGCGAATTCACACTTCACTTTCAACTCACCTGAGTAAGTCAAAAGCTAAAACACAATCTAAAATAATAACTTTCAAGAGAATATTATCTAGAACGATTTTTTTTTAGTATAGAGTTTTTCAAAATTGAAAATTCAAATGATGGTTTCCTTTCTTCTTAATTGGAAGGGGAGCGTAAATTTCAGATGCCTCCCATCCAAATAAACTTACTCTGAATCCATTCCTAGGATGTTTTATGAAATAGTTTTTACTCCAAGTAAAGTATTTTTCTGCGGTCCATAAGTATCAGGAACCGTACTTAAATAACGTAAGAGCTCGAAGCCTTTATTCATGTACCTAATTTTTTCGAATTAGCAAATGAAACAAATAACTCGCAGTAATTGTACAGAAATTGAATATAAATTTAACGTGACGCGCCAAAGAAACATGGTGAGTGAAAAACGTACCTAGCCAACAACAATTAAAAAAAAGTCAGAGAACTTTTTTGGTCAGGGAAAAGTCAGTTATTTACCAAAAATAATCTTGTAAAAGTCAGGGAACTTCTATAACTTTAAATAACTGTCAAGCAAAATGAATTGAAGAATTTGAATTTGAATTTGAAATTGTTTTATTTTGTTTACAAGAGATTCCAGGTTGAAAATGTTACAAGTTTAAGATTCTGGTCTTTGAATGTTAATGGTCACGAAAAATGTAAAATTATTCAGGGGGAAATTAGGGAATTGTTAAAATGAAGTTTTGCCGTAACCCTGATATATTCTTGACAGTAATTTATTTGCCTTGTATTTATATTTATATTAATTTTGTTTGAAGTTGTTTTCTTCTAAAGATCATCTTTTCAGTTATAAATGTTGTTATTTGCTTGAAAATTCAACAATTTTGTTAAAAAGTAATTCTTTTTGGTTGAAAATTCAACAGTTTTCTTGAAAATTCCTCTTTTTGCATTGAAAACTTAAGTATCTTCGTAGAAAATGTACTTCTTATTCAAAACTCATATTTTCATATTTTGATTTTTATAAGGAGCGATTCCATGTCAAATCATCAGAAGAATTTCAGCTATTGTTCGTAATTTTGATTAAAATTCTAGTATGCGTTCTCTTAGGTGTTGAAAGAAAAACCTTGAAACAATTTTTGAAAAAATTAGAAAACTTAGGAGATATTCATAATTGAAAATTTTGGTCCTTTTTTCTTAAACTTCAATAACTTTGGTGATTTTAATGAAATAAGGTCTATTATTTTTAATTATTTGTAATGGGACGCAGTTTTAAAAAAATCTTTTTGAACTAAAAGATTTCAAAAACTTCTTGGATTTTTCAGAAATTAATTTTTAAACAGAATTTCTGAAAAACCCCCACTTTTTATTTTCTTAATTTTTCATATTTATAGATAACTTACAATGTCCTCTACAAGCCCTGAAAATATCAAAATGGGATCCCCTTATTTTTCTAGAAATAGTTAAATACGAATGCTGGACACACCATGTCACGGTGTACGTTTTTGATTATTTCTCGAAAAACTAATGGAGATCTCATTTTTATATTCAGAGGAAAATGAAGAAAATAAAAAGTGTTTTTTTTTAGAAATTCAATTTGAAAAATATTTATGAATAATCCAAGAATTGTTTGAAATCTTATACACCTTAGTATTATTGAAATCGCCAAATTTTTGAAACTTTGAGAAAAAAAGGACCAAAAATTTCAATTTTGAATATCTCCTAATTTTTTTGGTTTTTTCAGAAATCATTTTAGGGTTTTTCCTTCAACACCTGAGAAAACGGATACTAGAATTTTTATGAAAATTACTAAAAATAGCTGAAATTCTTGAGATGATTTGACATGGAATTGCACTAAGTCAGACTGAAATATTTTTTTGATGAAAATTCAACTAGTTTTTTTGAACATTTGTGTTTTTTAAATTTGCTTGAGAATTCAACTGTTTTGTTTGAAAATTTTCATTGAACCACTTTGTTAAGAAATCATTTTTTTGCTGAAGAATCATATTTTTAAATAATATGATGTTAATGTTTTTGGTCTACGTGGTCGATAATCAATATTTTGTGAATATTGATTATTCATTTTTTAAAGTTTTGAAAAAAAAATCTCTCTAGCTCCGCTGGGATTTGAACCCAGTGGAGCAACAAGTTCAGAGTTCGGCTATTTTTCAACGAATAGCCAATTTTTTTACAGAATCAACTAAGAATGTCTTTCCAATTGCTTTTTTTATGATGTTTTGAAATTTCCTAGAATTATCAATTATTCAAACAATGTTCACAAACGAATTCAGAGTTTGGCTCTTTATCAACAAAAAGACAAACTTTTTTACAGAATTAACTGAGAATATCTTTTCGATGACATTTCATAACATGTTTTGCAAATACCCTAATATTATAAATTATTCAAACAATTTTCACAACCAAGTTCAGAGTTTGGCTATTTATCAACAAATAGACATATTTTTACATAATTACCTAAGGATATCTTTTCGATGACTTTTTCCTAACATGCTTTGCAAATACCCTGAAATTATAACTTATTCAGAAAATTTTCACAGATAAGTTCAGATTTTGGCTATTTTTTAACGAATAGCCAAATTTTTTTACATAATTAACTGAGGATATCTTTTCGATGACTTTTTTCTAACATGCTTTGCAAATACCCTAAAATTCTAAATTATTCAAACAATTTTCATAAACAAATTCAGAGTTTGGCTATTTATTAACGAGTAGACAAATTTTTTGACAGAATTAACTGAGGATATCTTTTCCAAGACTTTTTCCGAACATGCTTTGCAAATACCCTAAAATTATAACTTATACAACAAATTTTCACAAACAAGTTCAGAGTTCGGCTATTTTTCAACGAATAGCCAATTTTTTTACAGAATCAACTAAGAATGTCTTTCCAATTACTTTTTTTCTATGATGTTTTGAAATTTCCTAGAATTATCAATTATTCAGACAATTTTCACAAACAAATGCAGAGTTTGGCTATTTGTCAACAAATAGACCAATTTTTTACATAATTAACTAAGGATATCTCTACGATGGCTTTTTCGTAACATGCTTTGCAAATACCCTAAAATTATAAATTATTCAAACGATTTTCACGAACAAGTTCAGAGTTTGGCTATTTTTCAACGAATAGCCAATATTTTTTACAGAATCAACTAAGAATGTCTTTCAGATGACTTTTCTTCTATGGTGTTTTGAAATTTCCTGGAATTATCAAATATTGAAACAATTTTCACAAAAAATTCAGAGTTTGGCTATTTATTAACAAATAGACAAATTTTTTCACAGAACTAACTAAGGATATCTTTTCGATGACTTTTTTCTAACATGCTTTGCAAATACTCTAAAATTTTAAATTATTCCAACGATTTTCACAAACAAGTTCAGAGTTTGGCTATCTTTCAACGAATAGCCAATTTTCTTCTACAGAATCAACTAAGAATGTATTTCCAATGACTTTTTTTCTATGATGTTTTGAAATTTCCTAGAATGAACAATTATTGAAACAATTTTCATAAACGAATTCAGAGTTTGTCTATTTATCAACAAGTAGACAAATTTTTTTACAGAATTAACTAAGAATATCTTTTCAATGACATTTCCTAACATGTTTTGCAAATACCCTAATATTATAAATTATTCAAACAATTTTCACAAACAAGTTCAGAGTTTGGCTATTTATCAACAAATAGACATTTTTTTTACATAATTACCTAAGGATATCTTTTCGATGACTTTTTCCCAACATGCTTTGCAAATACCATGAAATTATAACTTATTCAGAAAATTTTCACGAACAAATTCAGTTTGGCTATTTATCAACAAATAGACACATTTTTTTACAGAATTAACTAAGAATATCTTTTTGATGACATTTCCTAACATGCTTTGCAAATACCCTGAAATTATAACTTATTCAAAAAAATTTCTCAAACAAGTTCAGAGTTTGGCTATTTTTCAACGAATAGCCGAATTTTTTTACAGAATCAACTAAGAATGTCTTTATGATGACTTTTCTTCTATGATGTTTTGAAATTTCCTAGAATTATCAATTATTAAAACAATTTTTACAAACAGATTCAGAGTTCGGCTATTTGTCAACAAATAGACTTTTTTTTTTCCATAATTACCTAAGGATATCTTTTCGATGAATTTTTCCTAACATGCATTGCAAATACCCTGAAATTCTAACTTATTCAGAAAATTTTCACAGAAAAGTTCAGAGTTTGGCTATTTTTCAACGAATAGCCAATTTTTTTTTACAGAATCAACTAAGATTGTCTTTCCAATGCCTTTTTTTCTATGATGTTTTGAAATTTCCTAGAATGATCAATTATTCAAACAATTTTCACGAACAAATTCAGAGTTTGGCTATTTATCAACAAATAGACAATTTTTTTTACATCATTAACGAAGGATATCTTTTCGATGACTTTTTTCTAACATGCTTTGCAAATACCCTGAAATTATAAATTATTCAAACAATTTTCACAAACAAATTCAGAGTTTGGCTATTTAGTAACGAGTAGACAAATTTTTCGACAGAATTAACTAAGGATATCTTTTCCAAGACTTTTTCCTAACATGCTTTGCAAATACCCTACAATTATAACTAATTCAAAAAATTTTCACAAAGAAGTTCAGAGTTTGGCTATTTTTCAACGAATAGCCAATTTTTTTTACAAAATCAACTAAGAATGTCTTTCCGATGACTTTTTTTCTATGATGTTTTGAAATTTCCTCAAATTATCAATTATTCAAACAATTTTCACAAACAAATTCAGAGTTCGGCTATTTATCAACAAGTAGACAAATTTTTTTACAGAATTAACCAAGAATATCTTTCCGACGGCTTTTTTTATGATGTTTTGAAATTTCCTAGAATTATCAATTATTCAAATAATTTTTACAAACAAATTCAGAGTTTGGCTATTTTTCAACGAATAGCCACATTTCTTTACAGAATTAACTAAGAATATCTTTTCGATGACATTTCCTAACATGCTTTGCAAATACCCTGAAATTATAACTTATTCAGAAAATTTTCACAGACATGTTCAGAGTTTGGCTATTTTTCAACGAATAGCCAAATTTTTCTTACATAATTAACTAAGGATATCTTTTCGATGACTTTTTTCTAACATGCTTTGCAAATACCCTAAAATTATAACTTATTCAAAAAATTTTCACAAAGAAGTTCAGAGTTTGGCTATTTTTCAACGAATAGCCAATTTTTTTTACAGAATCAACTAAGAATGTCTTTCCGATGACTTTTTTTCCATAATGTTTTCAAATTTCCTCGAATTATCAATTATTCGAACAATTTTCACAAATTCAGAGTTTGGTTATTTTTCAACGAATAGAAAAATCTTCTTTACAGAAGTAATTAAGAATATCTTTTTGATGACTTTTTTCATAATGCTCTGCAAATTACATAGAATTATTCATTTTTCAAACAATTTTCACAAACAAATGCAGAGTTTGGCTATTTTTCCACGAATAGCCAATTTTTACAAAATCAACTAAGAATGTCTTTCCGATGATTTTTTCTTATGATGCTCTGCAAATTACCTAGAATTATTCATTTTTCAAACAATTTTCACCAATTCAGAGTTTGGCTATTTTTCAACAGATAGAAAAATCTTCTTCACAGAATTAACTAAGAATATCTTTTCGATGACTTTTTCCTAACATGCTTTGCAAATTCCCTAAAATATCCTACGATACGTTGCAAGTTTGCAATAATTATTAATTGAATTTACATCAAATTAAAAGCACTGGAAAATATTCTTCGATTCAAAGCAATTTGATTTAAAACCAAAAAACTTTTTTTACACAATCTTCAATCATACATCCGTCTGATTTATTGGCCTCATTAAAACCATTTTATGATGTTTCCAAATATCTCATGACATTCACTTTTTTTTAGGCGAAGCTACCTTCAACTGAAGGTCTAACTGATAAGCAAATTTGATAACATATCGTATAAAACTTAGTAATACTCATCAGATAACAATATCGCTCTTTAATTAGCGAGAGTTCAGAAAATTTGAGAATCTGTTTTTTATATTAGACACAAGTGATTCTACTCTACGATACGTAAAATGAGAAATGGCGTCGTATCAATTGATCCTCGCCTTTATATTTGCTACACAATTGTTCATCCATGTGGTTCCGTCATCAGCTGTTGAAAATGGTCTTTTCGAATTTGGACGACAACTTCGAAATGAACAACTTCTTGGTGCACCCAAAAACATCCGTGTCAGGCGGCACCGGCCCCAAGTTTTATCAGAATCAGGATCAGAATCATCATCATCATCATCATCATCATCATCATCAGAATCAGGATTAGATTCAGGATTAGAATCAGGATCATTAACAGCATCAGAAGGAGAACCAGAAGATTGCATTGTTCACGAGGAGGTCTTTTCGAGCCCGCATGGAGAAAGAATTTATCGAGTTGTAGCTCAGAGTTGGTTACGGAGGCGCTCCCTTGGAGAGGTTGTTGAAATTGTTGAAGTTAGTCCAAGACGCAACTCTGTCACTCTAAGGTTCGTCAGTAAACCTCTACATGGACTCTATTTCTCCGTATACTTGTACGGTTTAGCATAAAATGTTAATATGCAATTTTTTTTTGATCAGAGTACGTAAATCTCACTGTGCTACTCAACAATAATTGTTATCAAGCGAGCCAACGTGACTGTGAATATAATGATGTTCAGCCAAGTTTGCCAAAGTGTCGTTCATTCCTTCCTTTTATCCTATTCAAACAATTTTCACAAAAAACGTCAGAGTTTGGCTATTTTTTAACGGAAATACAAATTTTTTTATAGAATTAACTAAAAATATCTTTCCGATGACTTTTTTTGAGATACTTTGCAAATTACCTGAAATTATTAATTAATCAAACAATTTTTACAAACAAATTCAGAATTTGGCTATTTTTCAAATGACTTTTTTCTATAATGCTTTGCATATTCCCTACAATTATTAATTATTCGAATAATTTTCTGAAACAAATTGAGAGTTTGGCTATTTTTTAACAACTATACGAATTACCTAGAATTATTAATTTTTCAAACAATTTTCACAAATTCAGCGTTTGGCTATTTTTTGACAAACAGCAAAATCTTCTTTACAGAAGTTACTAAGAATATCTTTCCGATAACTTTTTTTATGATGCTCTGCAAATCACCTAGAATTATTTATTTTTGAACAATTTTCACAAACAAATTCAGAGTTTGGCTATTTTTCAACGAATAGATAAATCTTTTTCACAGCATTAACCAAGAATGTCTTTTTGATGACTTTTTTCTATGATGCCTTGCAAATTCTCTAGAATTATCAATTATTCAAACAATTTTCACAAATTCAGATTTTGGCTACTTTTTAAAGAATAGGCAAATTTTGTTTACAGAATTAACTCAGAATATCTTTCCGATGACTTTCTTTATGATGCTCTGAAAATTACCTAGATTTATTAATTTTCCAAACAAATTCAGATTTTGGCTATTTTTCAAAGAATAGACAAATTTTTTTACAGAATTAACTAAGAATGTCTTTCCGATGAATTTTTTATGATGCTCTGAAAATTAGCTAGAATTATTAATTTTTCAAACAAATTTAGAGTTTGGCTATTTTTCAACAGGTAGACAAATCTTTTTGTTAGAATTAACTAAGAATGTCTTCCCGATGACTTTTTTCATTATGCCCTGAAAATTACCTACAATTAATAACTGTTCAAACAATTCTCTCAACAAAACCCAGAGTTTTCCATTTTCAACGAATAGACAATTCTTTTCACAGAATTAACTGAGAATGTCTTTCTGATGACTTTTTTTATGATGCTCTGAAAATTATTTAGAATTATTAATTTTTCAAACAAATTCAGATTTTGGCTATTTTTCAACGAATAGACAATTTTTTCACAGAATTAACTAAGAATGTCTTTCCGATGACTTTTTTATAATGCTCTGAAAATTAGCTAGAATTATTAATTGTTCAAACAATTCTTTAAAAAAAAAAAAATCAGAGTTTGTCTATTTTTCAACAAATATACGAATTACCTAGAATTATTAATTTTTCAAACAATTTTCACAAATTCAGAGTTTGGCTATTTTTTGACAAACAGCAAAATCTTCTTTACAGAGGTTACTAAGAATATCTTTCCGATAACTTTTTTCATGATGCTCTGCAAATTACCTAGAATTATTTATTTTAAAACAATTTTCACAAACAAATTCAGAGTTTGGCTATTTTTCAACGAATAGATAAATATTTTTCACAGAATTAACTAAGAATGTCTTTCCGATGACTTTTTTCTATGATGCTCTGTAAATTACCTAGAATTATTAATTGTTCAAACAATTCTTTAAAAAAAATCAGAGTTTGGCTATTTTTCAACAAATAGACAGATTTTTTCACAGAATTAACTAAGAATGTCTTTCCGATGACTTATTTATGATGCTCTGAAAATTGCTTAGAATTATTAATTTTCCAAATAAATTCAGATTTTGGCTATTTATCTACGAACAGACCAATTTTTTTACAGAATTAACTAAGAATGTCTTTCCGATGACTTTTCTATGATGCTCTGAAAATTACCTAGAATTATTAATTTTTCAAACAAATTTAGAGTTGGTCTAGTTTCAACGAATAGACCATTTTTTTCACAGAATTAACTGAGAATGTCTTTCCGATGACTTTTTTATGATGCTCTGCAAATTAACTAGAATTATTAATTTTTCAAACAAATTCAGATTTTGGCTATTTATCAACGAACAGACCAATTTTTATACAGAAGTAACTAAGAATGTCTTCCCGATGACTTTTTTTATCATGCCCTGCAAATTACCTACAATTAATAATTTTTCAAACAATTCTCTCAACAAAATTCAGAGTTTGGCTATTTTCAGCGAATAGGCAATTTTTTTCACAGAATTAACTGAGAATGTCTTTCCGACGACTTTCTTTATGATGCTCGGAAAATTACCTAGAATTATTAATTTTTCAAACAAATTCAGATTTTGGCTATTTTTCAATGAATAGACAATTTTTTCACAGAATTAACTGAGAATGTCTTTCCGATGACATTTTTTTATGATGCTCCGCAAATTACTTAGAATTATTAATTTTTTTAACAAATTCAGAGTTTGACTATTTTTCAACGAAAAGACCATTTTTTTCCACAGAATTAACTAAGAATATCTTTCCGATGACTTTTTTCTATGATGCCTGGCAAATTCCCCAAAATTGTTAATTATTCAAACAATTTTCACAAATTCAGAGTTTGGCTATGTTTCAACGAATAGACAAATTTTGTTTACAGAATTAACTAAAAATATCTTTTCGATGAGTTTTTTTATGATGCTCTGCAAGTAACCTTGAATTATTGATTTTTCAAACAATTTTTACAAAAAATTCAGAGTTTGGCTATTATTCAACGAATAGACAAATATTTTTTACGGAAGTAACTAAGAATGTCTTTCCGATGAGTTTTTTTTACGATGCTCTGCAAATAACTAGAATTATCAATTATTCAAACAATTTTTTCAAACAAATTCAGAATTCGGCTATTTATCAACGAATAGTCTTTCCGATAACTTTTTTCTATTAAGCTTTGCAAACTCCCTCGAATTATCAATTATTCAAACAATTTTCACCAAAAAATTCAGTGTTTGTCTATTTTTCAACAAAAGGTCAATTTTCAACGAATAAACGAATTTCCAACAAATAATTTGTAAGCACAGAAATATATATTGACATTTTCGCTTTATCTGATATCTTTGTACTTCTAATAGGAAAAGAATTTATATCACCTAATGAAAAAATTTTAATTTATTGTGATAGTTTGGCATCTTAAGATAATTCTAATATCAAAATTAAGGTAATCGGTTCGATTCTTTTTCAAAATATTCGTGTAGTTATTTGTTGTCATTAATTTTAAGTGGGAAATTAACTAATTAATTTTTATGGGTTTCAAGAGAACGATTTTTTTTATGAAACCTACGAAAATTTTTCATGATTTCTTAATTTGAAAAATCAATTTTAAGAAAATATTTAAAAAGATTCACGAAATTGTTAGAAAAGATTCTTGACGATTTTAGGACAATTCTTCTAATTTTGCAGAATTTTGAAAAAATCAGGAAAAATTGGAATCATCACAAAAGATATTCGGAAGTTTAAACAAATTTAAAATAATTGAAAAATGTAAAGTATTTTGAAAACTTGATGTATTTTTAGAATTTTGCAAGGTTCCAAGAGAATCAAAATTTCCTAAGACTTCTGGACAAATTTAAAGTGATTTTTTATTTTGAAAAATGAACTTTATTAGAATATTAAAAATGCTTACGAAAGATGTCCGAAATGCTTGAAAAAGAATGCAGAAGATTTTAAGACATTAATTTTAAATTTGCAGATTTGTAATCAAATTTGAGGAAAACTTTGAATCATTTTAAAAGACATTTCGAAGGTTTAGAAGTTTTGAAAAAAATAAAAAATTTTAGAAAATTTTTAAGAATTTCGAGAGAGCATGTAAATTTTTTTTTAAGATTCAGATGAAAAGTAGGAATAATTTTTTAATTAAAAAAACGAATTCTAAGAAAAAATGGAAGCATATTCAAGTGCAAAATAATTTAAAACTTGTCAAGATTTCAATTTTTTTTTAGTATCGATTTTTGAGGATCTTGAACAAAGCAGATTTTTAAGAATTTTTAAAGGTTTCAAGAATTGCTGAAACTCTCCCAGATTCTTTTTTGACAATTTTGAAAATATTTTGTGATGTTTTAAATTTTTTTTTAAATATTCTCTTCAAATCAATTTTTCAAAAAGCAATTACTTTCAATATTACCAGGAATCTTAAAGAAAAATTAATTTTCTGGAAACTTTTCAAAGTATCGCAAAATTATCAAAATTGTGTTTCGTAATCTTCAAAAATCTGCATTTTATTTTATTCAAAAAAATATATTTTCAAATTTAAAATTATTTTTCAAAAACTTCTAAATATATTTTAAAATGATTTTGTATCTTTTCAAAAGTTCAGAAATGTTTTCTAATGTTTTGAAATTTTATTGAAAATTCTCTTCAAATTAATTTTTCAAAAAAGAATCACTTTTAATATTCCCAGAAATCTTAAAAAAAACTGTCATCTTGAAGCTTTTCGGAATTTTGCAAGAAACATCAAAATCGTATTTCAAAATTTTCAAACATCTACATTTTATTTTATATTTTTTGGAACCTTTTCAAATTCTAAATTATTTTTGAAATTTTGTAAAAACTTCTAAATATCTTTATAAATGATTCAAAATTTTCCTAAAATATTGAAAAAATTCTGTAAAATTGAAAAAAATTTCCTGAAAAAAATGTGGTCATGTTTTAAAATTTTGTTAAATATTCTCTTCAAATTAATTTTTCAAGATAAAAAGTCTCCTAAAACTTTTGAAAAATTAAAAAAAAAAAAAAAAATCCTGAAAATCTTCCTGATTTTTTTTGACAATTTTGGAAATGTTTTTGAATGTTCTAAAATCTTTTTGAACATAGTCTTAAATTAACATTTGTAAAATGAAAAATTATTTTTAACTGCCCCAGAAATTAAAAAAAAATTGTATTCTCTTGAAACTTTTTAAAATTCTTCAAAAGCTTCTGAGTCTTTTGTTTCAAATCATTAAAAATCTTCATTTTTCACAAATTTGTTGAAATTACTTTTAGTTTGAAATTATTTTTGTATCTTTTCAAAAATTCGGAAATCTTTTGTAGTGTTTAAAAATTTTGTTGAATATTCTCTTCAAATTAATTGTTCAATAGAATCACTTATTACATGCAGAATATGCGACTGAAGTGTGTGGTACTGCGGTTGTAGGAAGAATGTCCGGTGATGCGTGGTGGAATGATGAAATCCAAGCAGCCGCCCAAGAAAAGAAAAAAGTGCATAAAAGAAAGTTGAACATCACAGGCCGTGGTGTTACAGTCAATTTTGACGTTTCAATCTATAAATGCTTGACGCAAATAGAGAAGTTCATCGAAAAAAAATCATGTGTGCAACAGAATCTTCTGGTCAGACCTAGCACGACATCGTTACGCGAAAAAACACAAGAATGGTTCAAAAGTCGAAGAATAGAATTTTTACTGCAGAATGTGCGACTGAAGTGTGTGGTACTGCGGTTGTAGGAAGAATGTCCGGTGATGAGTGGTGGAATGATGAAATCCAAGTAGCCGCCGAAGACAAGAAAGAAGTGCAAATAAAAAAGTTGAACATCACAGGCCGTAGTGTTACAGTCACTTTTGACGTGTAAATCTATAAATTCTTGACGTAATTAAAGAAGTTCATCGAAAAAAATTATGCGCACAACATAATCTTCTGGCCAGACCTAGCACATAATTACGCGAAGAAAGCACGAGAATGACTCAAAAGTCGAGAAATGGAATTTGAACCACGGAATGTGCGACTGAAGTGTGTGGTACTGCGTTTGTAAAAAGTATGTCTGGTGATGCGTGGTGGAATGATGAAATCCAAGCAGCCGCCCAAGAAAAGAAAAAAGTGCATGAAAGAAAGTTGAACATCACAGGCCGTGGTGTTACAGTCAATTTTGACGTTTAAATCTATAAATTCTTAACGTAATTAAAGAATTTCATCGACAAAAAATCATTTGCACAACAGAATCTTCTGGTCAGACCTAGCACGATATCGTTACGCGAAAAAAAACACAAGAATGGCTCAAAAGTCGAAGAATGGAATTTTTACTGCAGAATGTGCGACTGAAGTGTGTGGTACTGCGGTTGTAGGAAGAATGTCTGGTGATGAGTGGTGGAATGATGAAATCCAAGTAGTCGCCGAAGACAAGAAAGAAGTGCAAACAAAAAAGTTGAACATCACAGGCCGTAGTGTTACAGTCACTTTTGACGTGTAAATCTATAAATTCTTGACGTAATTGAAGAAGTTCATCGAAAAAAATTATGCGCACAACATAATCTTCTGGCCAGACCTAGCACATAATTACGCGAAAAAACACGAGAATGACTCAAAAGTCGAGAAATGGAATTTGAACTGCAGAATGTGCGACTAAAGTGTGTGGTACTGCGGCTGTAGGAAGAATGTCTGGTGATGCGTCAAGGAAAGTAAAGAGAAAATGAAAACAGAAGAAGAGAAAAAAAATGCAAAATCATTTTGAAGGAAGCAAGAAAATGTTTTATAAATGAGCATTGATCAATATGAAGGGAGGTAAAAGTACAGAGTTAGTCAGCATGAGAAATAGCGTGGGTGAAATGCTATATGATACGGACGGGATACTAGACGCTTTGAGAGACTCATTTAAGGAATTATTTGGAGAAGAAGAAGAAAAACTGATTTTTAAATTGTCTGAACTCTTTCGTTAATTATAAAGTAATATGAAAATCTGATAAATTTTACAAGGTTTTCTGAAATATACTATCGAATTTGCTTATCACTTAAACCGTTAGTTGACGTGACGTTCGCCTACTAAAAGTGAATGTCATGAAATATATAAAAACATCATAAAATGCCTTTTATGAGACCATTGAATCACGCATATGAAAGATTAAAGATAAAATGGAAAAAAATTTTGCTTTTAACCAAATTGGTTTGCATAAAAGAAATTTGTTTTCCAAATAAAAATAGATTGCTACAGAAAAAAGTTGACATTTATACCCAAAAATATGAAAACGTTAATACTTTTATTTTCAACAAACCGAACAATTTTCAACCAAAAATAGAGTAGATTTTAATTTGCAACCAAGTGGGTAAATTTCAAACTAAAGACGATCAATTTTCAGCTAAAAATTGATAATTATATTTTCAGTTAAGAAAATTAATTTTGAACATAAAAAAATTAATTGTCAACAAAATAGTTAAATATTTAACCAAATAGTAGAATTTTCAATTAAAAAGAATTAAACTTAAACGAAAAATATTTTGAGTTTCTTATTGGGTTCTATCAAAATTACAATTATTAATTTTAAACTTTTTTTATATATAAATCCTTTTAGGTTTATTTATTTTAATTTGAAAGTTTTTCAGATTATCAATTGTTAAATTATTATTCATATATCAAAATTTAACATGTTGATTTACAAATAAAAATTTTTCAAAAATGGATAAATTAAAATCGAAACCTTCAAAGTTTTAGTTTAGTCTTTTAAAATTAATTATTGTTCAATTTTTAACGCTCGAACTAGAGCTCAGTTAGAAAAATCAGTAATTTTTTACAATAGGAATGATAAAACCAGGAAACAATAAATTGAAATAATTTAAATTTTAATATTGCAGAGAATTTTCTTGACCAAAGTGACTAAAAGAGACATGGAAAAAGTAACTAAAAGTGACTTGAAAAAGTGACTAAAAGTGACTTGAAAGAAGAGACTAAAAGTGACTAAAAGTGACTTGAAAAAAGTGAATAAAAGTGACGAAAAAAGTGACTAAAAGTGACTTGAAAAAAGTGACTAAAAGTGTCTTGGAACAGAGGACTAAAAAGTGACTAAAAGTGACTTGAAAACAGTCACTAAAAGTGACTTGAAGAAAGTGACTAAAAGTGACTTGAAGAAAGTGACTAAAAGTGACTCGAAAGAAGAGACTAAAAGTGACTTGAAAAAGTGACTAAAAGTGACTTGAAAAAAGTGACTAAAAGTGACTTGAAAAAAGTGACTAAAAGTGTCTTGGAAAAGAGGACTAAAAAGTGACTAAAAGTGACTTGAAAACAGTCACTAAAAGTGACTTGAAGAAAGTGACTAAATGTGACTCGAAGAAAGTGACTAAAAACGACTTGAAAAAAAGTGTGCCAAAGTACTTGGAAAAAATGACTAAAAGTTACTAGAAAAAGTGAATAAAAGTAAGTTGAAAAAAGTAACTAAAAGAGACTTGAAAAAAGTGACTACAAGTGTCCTGGAAAAGAGGACCAAAATGTGACTAAAAGTGACTTGAAAAAGTGACTAAAAGTGACTTGAAAAAAGTGACTGGAAGTAACTTGAAAAAAGTGACTAAAAGTGACTTGGGGAAAGTGAATAAAAGTGACTTCAAAAAAGTGAGTTAAAATGGCTTGAAAGAACTGCCTCAAAGTTCTTGAAAAAAGTGACTAAAAGCAAGTTGAAAAAAGTGACTGAAAGTAAGTTGAAAAAAGTGACTCAAAGTAAGTTGAAAAAAGTGACTAAAAGTGACTTGAAAAAAGTGAATAGTAGAAAGTGACTGAAAGTGACTTGAAAAAAGTGACTAAAAGTGACTTGAAGGAAGTGACTAAAAGTGAATTGAAAAAAGTGACTTGAAGTAACTTGAAAAAAGTGGCTAAAAGTGACTCGGGGAAAGTGACTAAAAGTGACTTCAAAAAAGTGACTAAAATTGACTTGAAGAAAGTGTCTAAAAGTGGCTTGAAAGAAGTGCCTCAAAGTTCTTGAAAAAAATGACTGAAAGTGAGTTGAAAAAAGTGACTAAAAGTAAGTTGAAAAAAGTGAATTGTAGAAAGTGACTGAAAGTGACTTGAAAGAAGTGACTAAAAGTGACTTGGGAAAAGCGACCAAAAGTGACTTGAAAAAGTGACTAAAAGTCACTTTCAAAAAGTGACTAAATTTCATTTGAAAAAAGTGACTCAACAAAAGTGACTAAAAGTTACTTGAAAACAGTGACTAAAGGTGACTTGAAGGAAATGACTAAAAGTGACTTGAAAAAAGTGACTGAAAGTAACTTGAAAAAAGTGACTAAAAGTGTCTTGAAAAAAGTGACGTAAAGTGACTTGGGAAAAGTGACCAAAAGTGACTTGAAAAAAGTGACTAAAATTGACTTGAAGAAATTGTCTAAAAGCGTCTTGAAAAAAGTTCCTCAAAGTTACTTGAAAAAAGTGACTAAAAGTGACTTGGAAAAAGTGACTGAAAGTAACTTGAAAAAAGTGACTAGTCGTGTTTTGGAAAAGGGGACTAATAAGTGACTAAAAGTGACCAAAAGTGACTTGAAATAAGTGACTAAAAGTCACTTGCAGAAAGTGACTAAATTTCATTTGAAAAAAGTGACTCAACAAAAGTGACTAAAAGTTACTTGAAAACAGTGACTGAAAGTGACTTGAAGGAAGTGACTAAAAGTGACTTGAAAAAAGTGACCGTAAGTAACTTTAAAAAAGTGACTAAAAGTGACTTGGGGAAAGTGACTAAAAGTGACTTCAAAAAAGTGACTAAAAGTGACTTGAAGAAAGTGTCTAAAAGTGGATTGAAAGAAGTGCCTCAAAGTTCTTGAAAAAAGTGACTAAAAGTAAGTTGAAAAAAGTGACTAACAGTAAGTTGAAAAAAGTGACTAAAAGTGACTTGAAAAAAGATAATAGTAGAAAGTTCCTCAAAGTGACTAGAAAAAAGTAACTAAAAATGAGTTGAAAAAAGTGACAACAAGTGACTTGAAAGAAGTGACTAAGAGTGACTTGGAAAAAAGTTACTAAAAAATGTCTCGAAAAAAAAGTGACTTAAGTGACTGTGTGGCAGTCCTGGTAATAAACAGATTATCAGGCGTCAAGTCCAGTTTCAAGTGATATGACGCATGCTTTATCCAGTGGCTATGATGGAGCGAGTCCTTTTGGATTAGAGTCAAGCTGACCATTGGCCATCGAATTAGTCGATTATGAGACTCGCTCGACACAGCATCCCTAATTATGAATGCCAATGGCCCCGTTTGCATCGACATGGCCAGAAGCGATATAACGTTCGTCATTTCTGACCCGCTTAAGCACATCATCCTGCTTACATAGAGACTCAAGCTTGCACACTAGGGTAGTCCAAAAATGAATTAGACGTTTTTTTCCTAAATTTTCATGATTATTGCTCCCTAGGGCTTCCGAAGTTGTGTAAGACCATGTTTCAGCAGAAATTGCTGAATAAGCTGCGATAAATGGGCAACGGCTCAAAATCGTTTTTCTTTTCGAAGATACTTCAATTTGGGAAACAGCAAGAAATCACAACGCGCTAAGTCAGGACTGTATAGGGACTGCCAAAGTTGTGCAAGACCGTGTTTCACCAGAAATTTCTGAATTAGCTGCATTATACAGGCAGGTATGTTGTCGTGATGAAGAACCCAGTAGCGAGTTGTCCACAAATCGGGCCGTTTCCTTCTGCCAGCGATCCCTCCACCTTCATAAGCACTCCTTAATTTCATCTTTCGGAATAGCCAACAGATGCTTCACAACATTCAATATTATTTTGTCTACGGCTGAAAAACGTTTTTCTTTTAGAAGATACTTTAATTTGAGAAACAGCCAGAAATTACAGGGAGGCAGGACAAGACAGCTTGAAAGCTTCCAAAGTTGTGTAAGACCGTGTTTCACCAGAGATTGCTGAATAAGCTGCGACAAATTGGCAGATGTGTTTTCGTGATGAAGAACCCAGTCGCCACTTTTCTACAAATCGGGCCATTTCCTTCTTCCAGTGATCCTTATAATTTTGGAAGCACTCCTGAATGGCGCCTTTTGGAATAGCTAACAACTGATTCGTCGCGTTTTGTTTGATTTTTTCTCTACGTCTTAAAACCGTTTTCCTTTTAGAGGATACTTCAATTTGAGAAAGAGCCGGAAATTACAGGGAGCCAGATCGAGACAGTACGTGGACTTCCGAAGTTTTGTAAGACCGTGTTTCGCCAGAAATTGCTGAATAAGCTGCTCCGAATTATTTTATTATTAATCTCGCTTTAAAATTGTTTAAACTTCAATATTTAAAACCCCAGGAAGGTGGCAATCTGGTTAGCTCGTTATCTAATAAATATTACGCAACACTTCACTTTCCTTATATAAATTCACTTAATACAAGATCCTTATTGCAAACGAAAATTTGACACGAAAGTCCTAAATACGAAGGGATATTAAAATCTATCTGACGAGCTGAAAGTGAAAGCGAAAAGGGAGAAACTTCAATGAGAAGTGCGAGGGAAAGGCAAAATCGGCAAACTAAGTTAAGGCTTTAAAGATACGGCAGAATGGGTGGAAACAGGTTGCGACATAAGTAAAGAGAGAGAAAGAAAATCAGAGAGGGTGGAGTTCCTCGGGAAAGGGAGAAACTATGAACTCGCCCCATCCTTCTATGTTTGTAAGCACTTACCCCACGGCTTATTGTTACCATGGGCCTCTCTGTCGGGATTTGTAAAAGCACTCACTACGTTAATTTCCGGATGCTGCTGCCGTATCGCCGTTTCTCTAGAGCTCGATTTGTTTGACGTTACCGCTCCCACGCTCTACGACTCACCTTCACCTTCAGCTTCATACCTTCTTTTCTTTTTTATCCGTTTCTATTTTATCCTCCCATCCCCTTCTATCCCCTCCCAACGCCTCACTTTGCCACACTTCCTCCACCCCTCCCACTATTTTTTTGTAATTCCTTTTACAATTTCTACACACTCCCCTACTTCCTTTCTCTTCTCTAAATCTCCAATACACCCACACCTCTATAACTTACCTCTTCTCTTTTATGTCTCACTTGCCTTGCCATCATACTACCCATTCCCTTACCCACTGCGCTTCACTTCTTCTTACTTCTCCGACCATTCCACTATCTTCTCCCAATACCCCTTACCATTTATACAAACTCCTTTACTACACTCCTTTGTTTGACGTTACCCTCCCACGCTCTACGACTCACCTTCACCTTCAGCTTCATACCTTCTTTTCTTTTTTATCCGTTTCTATTTTATCCTCATATTATATTATATGTTATATTATATATCATATTATATTATATTATATTATATTATATATTATATTTTACATTTCTAAAAACAATCATTGTAAAAAATGGACATGGGAAAATATATAGGAAACCATATAGTTTCCTAAATAGTTTCCCATATAATTTATTCTCACATGGGATTTTATAATAGAATGGCGAATATTTTCCCCATTCCCTGTTGTTATTTTCCTTTGGATTTTTCTTAATCTAAAAATTCAAACACATGTTTCGCCCTATGTATGTATACTTTTTTCTAATATTATTACAAAGTGACCAGGATTTGCAGCCAAGTAAAAAGGCACCAAATTCGCTTTAATTTTTTAATTAGACATCACATCTGTATTTAGGTAATATTTTTATTCTTTAAAAAATCAAGACCAATAAAGCGGAAAGCCTTTTTCTATTACAAATTGTTATATAGTATTATTTTCTTCACTCTTATACTACTCTGGTAGTCGCTGTAATTTTTTTTGGGGACACATTTTCTTTACTGAATTGGTAAACGAGCAATTACATGTCAAATCATCTAAAGAATTTAAGCTTTTGTTAGTAATTTTGATAAATATTCTAGTATCCGTTCTCTTAGGTATTGAAAGAAAAACCCCAAAATAATTTTTCAACAATTTCTAAAACTTAGGAGATATTACAAATTGAAAATGTTGGTCCTTTTTTTTAACTTTAAAACCTCTGGTGATTTTAATGCCATTAAGATGTATTTTTTTTAATGTTCGTAATAGGACGCAGTTTTGAAGAAATATTGTTTGAAATAAAAAATTTTAAAAACTTGTTGGATTTTTCAAAAAGAAATTCTTAAAACTAAAAATTGAAGAAACAAAAATTATATTTTTTTTAAATATACCTTACAATGTTTTTTGAATTTTTCAAAAATTATTTCAGTATATCTAAAATAACGATTACTAGAATTTTCATCGAAATTACTAACAATAGCTGAAATTCTTCACATAATTTGACGCTATTTTGAAAAATTTTTCGACCCCTCCCCTTCCTTTTTTCTAAATATCAAACCCAAATATTTTGTTGCACATTTAAAAAAAAAAGCCAGGGTGTTTAAATGTACCAAAAATGAAAAATAAATTCTAAAAAATGAATTTTTTCCTTATCATCTAGTCAGTCTTTTCGGGCCCTTGTCAGATAGCCCCTCATGACCAGAGCATTTTCTAATTTACAAATCCAAACATTTTTTTTGCACATTTTCAAAAATATCCAGCATGTTTAAAAGTATAAAAAAATTTACATAAAAAAATTACCATAAATGACCGAAAATTTGCATAAATTTCAGGAAGTTCATGGAAAGTTAAAAATGAATTTTGGGTAATTTATGATAATTTACCATATTTGTGGGTAAAATTACCATAAATGACAGAAAATTTGCATAAATTTCAGAAAATTTATCGAAATGTTTAAAAATGAATTTTGAGTTATTTGTTTAAATTTTTAACCATAATTTACCATATTTTCCGATAAAATGACCAGAAATTTGCAAAAATTTCAGGAAGTTTATGGAAATTGTTAAAAATGAATTTTTGGTAATTTATGATAATTTACTATATTTGTCGGTAAAATTACCATAAATGACAGAAAATTTGCATAAACCGGAAATTTATGGAAATGTTTTAAAATTAATTTTTGGTACTTTATGGTAATTGAACATATTTACCGGTAAATTTACCATAAATGACCGAAAATTTGCATAAATTTCAGGAAGTTCATGGAAATTGTTAAAAATTAATTTTGGGTAATTTATGATAACTTACAATATTTTTCGATAAAACAAACAAAAATTTTCACAAATTTCTGGATAATTGTCAAAATGAATATTGGGTAATTTATGGTAAGTTACCATATTGACCTGTGAAACTACCATGAATGACCGAAAATTGAATTTTGGGAAATTTATGGTAAGTTAACATAAATCACCTCTAAATTTACCGTAAGTTACCAAAAATTTCCGGCAATTTTTGTATTGAATTTTTGATAATTTGGAATAAGTTAACAAATTAAATTTTCTATATAGAGGATTAATTTTCTACCAAAAAAAGTGAATTTTCAAAAAAACACATGAATTTTCGACTAAAAACGATCGATTTCCAAGAAAAAATAAAATAGTAAAATTTTTCTCTGCTTCTAGTCGTCCCGAAAAATGGGCGGGGCTGAAAAAGAGGATGGACTGGGTCGTCCCGAAATTTTGAGACGACTAGCCAATCTTACGAAAAATATTTGACTATACACATCCCGAATTTCGGGACGAAGAGACACTTTGTAAATTTTCAGTTAGAAAATATACTTTTCAAATAAAAAAAACGACAAAAAAACGAATTGTGAACCAAGTAGTTGAATTTTCCGAACAAAAAATGTAATACTACACTTTTCAATTAAAATGACTGAACTTTAAACGAAACATAGTTGGATTTTCTTCTTGGGTTTTATTAAATTAGTTATTCACGCATTTATATTTTTCATGTGTAGTTTTCGAACGGCCCCTAATAATAATAGAATTTTTAAAAAATTATCTTTGGTGTAGTCTATAAATTAACACATTTGGGTGGGGGGGGTGTAATCTAGTGTTATATAATGGCGAAAACTAGTTACACTTGTATATAATCTCTTTTTGCAATTTTTGCGTTTAGATATATCCAAAAGAAAATGTTACATTGTTTACATGAGAAAACCTTTTTTGATAATAAAATTACAACAAGACGATATCGTATTTATTCGCGTCTTTGAGACGCATCAATCGATCTATAGTTGAAACTGTAATGACCCACCAATACCAATTTAGGAATTTAAAAAAAAAACGTTTATTCTGTTCATATGAGAAAAACTTTTTGGATGTTCAAAATACGACAATATTATATGTAGTGTATTTGTTCGGGTCCTAGAGACGCATCGATTGACGTATTGTTGAACCTTTTATGGCCCACTAGTATCGATTTATGAAATTTCAAAAAAATTGGTGTATTCTGAGAATGAAAATTAGTATGAGAAAAACTTTGTCTCATATTACGAATACTACAATACTGTATCTCACATGTTTGTTCGCGTCTTTGAGGCACGTCGAAGGACCTATTGACGAATCTTCTATGACCTCTTATAATCTAGCAATACCGATTTATAAGTTTAAAAAATATATTGTTTATCTTGTTGATATAAGGAAAACTTTTTTAATATTGGGAATACAATAGTAATGTATCACATATATTCGTTCGCGTCTTCGAGACGCATCGATTGCCCAAATTAAAAACCTTTTATGACTTATAACCTACTAATATCGTTTTTAAAGTTGTTAAGAAAATTATTTTTCTTGTTTATAAGATGATTTTTTTTTTATTTTGGGAATATAACAGAGTACTGCATTTGATGAAACTGTTCGCGTCTTCGAGACGCGTGGATTGTTCTTGTGACGAGCTTAGAAAGTTTAAAAAAAAATCACATCGTTTCTATGAGGTTTTAATTTGGAATATAACACTATCGCAAGGTAAAAAGTTATTTATTGTAACATAACACATCAATTAAAATTTTGGTGGGCTCTGATTTTCTTAAAATAAAATTTTCGGTAAGACGGAAACATAAGTTTGAAAAATATTGGAAGTATCCATTTTTTCTTTTGTCAGGGAAAAACCTCCCTTTATGAAGAATCAAATTCATTTGATACCTTTGAGGAAGTAAAATGCTCATCAAATGAGCATAAATAAATACATTATATATCTATTATACTTCGCAGCGGTATTATTTTTTTGTTACAATTATTATTATCTTATTCATATTTGCTATTTATTTGCTTTTATCATCTGTATACTGTAAAAGATTTCGGCCGTATTTATATCGTTTTATGTCAGATTGATTTAGAACTAAATTTATTTCATATTGTGAATCATTCAGAGAAAATGGTATGATTAATTGTATAATTGTAGACAATACTGATAATGAGGAACTATTTGTTTTATACTTTTACGCAGGTACTTGGAACCTGGGTTTTAATATTATTTCGTAACGTTAGTAACATCGTAAAAAGCTGGGCAGATAAAAATCGAAATCTTGTATTGTTTTTCGTGCTTGTTTGGTTTACAAATATAAGGCAATTTTATTCGATATTCTTATCAGTCTCTGAGTAAAGTTCCTAACGAAATCTTTTTGTTCTTCAAGATGGTGGAAAAATGTTCTGCTTTCTTTCTAGGTAAGTAATCCTGGATAAAATGGACAATGTTTATCCTAGATGTTATTAACTCATTTTTTATCTTTAATACATATGTATTTTTAATTATTGGACCAGGAATAAATAGTTTTTTTGAAACATCAGATTTTATCAAGTTTCCTGTTCAACATATGGCAGCTACGTATGACTTCTATATACTTGAAAATAATTAAATAATCTTTTATTTTTAGTCCTCGCGGCTTTATTGTCAATCATCTTGGCAAATCCTATGCCTGAAGGTTTTACGGTGAGTTCTACATTACTTAGAAAATTTATATAAATTTTCTGTTTTACAATACAAAGAACAAGAATATCAAAAAATTGAGCACAGTGGAAATTTATTTCTACATTCTCTGAAAACATTTTTGTATTAATTTAGTTCACCCAGATTTAAATATTTTTTCAAATTAGGATGTTTCTTGCAGGGTAAAATAAAGCCAATACATGTTATAAATAGAGGATTTCCGGTTTTAACAACATGTCTAGAACCATGTATTGTAAGTATGAAATCTGATTCTTCTCCATATTGTAAAGGTTTCCTTGCCATGAACAAGTTAAAGTAATTAAAATAAGGATGTTTTAGCCTGATCCGAACCCCGATGCCTGCTCTCCAGTTTGCGGAAATGATGGTAAAACTTATCCAGATTCAAGTGTACTAAGTTGTCTCCAGAAATGTGGACATAAGGGTAGGTTTATAGAATAATCTTTAAAAAATCTACTTGTAAATATTCATTATTTTTCTGATATTTCGCCTATGTATCGGACAGATTTAGATTGTCAAGGGTGCACAGTAGGCTCTTTTGCAAAATTTACGTTTAAAGCCTAATATCTCTCAAACGAATTGACCAAATTTAGAAAATAATTGTACTGGACCTAGAAAAAACAAGGTTTTTTTCAGTGCAAGAAACCATATTTTATAGATGTTTCAATGCTGATTTTAAATCTGCCAGGCAAAATAGCGTAGCACATTTTTTTCCGGAAAAAATCTTGGTAAATATGAAAAATTCAACTTAAAGAGACAGAAATCGGAAACATGATGGTAACTTGACGAGGTTTATAAAATGGAGGTTTTGAAGGTGAATAAATCCAAATCTAACGTCAGAATTGCAAAATAAAAAATAGCGGAACCAATATGGCGGAACAAGCGTCAGAAAAATTTGGGCAACTTTACAAAATGTTTCGTATTTACATTTTCGAGGTTGCTGAATTCAAATCTGCCGTCAGATTTTAAAAATAAAAAATGGCGGATACCTTCAAAACCTAAAGATAATCAAATTTGTCAAGTTATAACATCATGTTTACGATTTGCGTCTCTTCATATTGGATTTTCTATATGAATTACCGGATTTTTCTTGGAAGAGAAACATTGAAAAATTGAAAAATCTATCAAATATAGTGTCTTGCACTAAACGAAACTTTTTTTTTAGTTCCGGTACAATTTTTGAAATTTTGTTAACAAATGACGGTCTTTTCCCCCATTTTTACGGTCGGGAAATTCGGGAAAACTTTTCTCCATATCTTTTCCTTATTGTGCATTTAATGAGCTTCTACCTCGTTCAAAGAACACCCATTTTGGTCAATTCGTTCGAGAGATATCAGATTTTGAAAGTAAATTTGGCAAAATAGACCACTGTGGGGCGGATCCAGAAAATTTTCCGGTTTTGGTTGAAGAATCATAATTTTAGTTTTTTAATTCAACTGTTTTGTTGAAAATTACTATTTTTGTTGAAAATTCATATTTTGGAGTTTTAAATTCTACTGTTTGGTAAGAAATTTGTCTTCTTGTCTTGAAAATTTAAATATTTATTTTACAATTTGTGCATTTTTTAAATGTTCGTCTTATTTGGTAGAAAATCAATTTTTTGGTTGAAAATGTAACTGTTTGGTTAAAAATTCATCTTTTTGGTTAAATTTAATTGTTTTTTACTTAATATTAAAATCTTTTTTTTATCAAAAATGCAACACCTTGGTTGAGAGCTGAACTACATTCTTAAAAATTCATTGTTTTGGTTGAAGATCCATAATTTTTGTTTTAAAATTCATCTCTTTGGTTGAAAATTAAACTACATTGTTGAAATTTCCCATTTTTGGGGTGAAAATTAATTTTTTTTGCTGAAATTTTATATTTTCGGGTTGAAAATTCATCCGCTTTGTATAGAAAATTCGTTTTTTTGTCTTACTAGTAGAAAATTCAACTGTTTTGTAGAAGAGTCGTTTTTTTTAAATTGAAAATGATTTCTTTTTAATAAATATTCAACTATTCCATTTTTGTTTAAAAATTCAACAATTTGGTTGAAAATTATAGTTTGTTGAAAATTCCATTTTTTTTTGGTAGAAATTTAATCTTTTTGGTTGAAAATTCAACAACTTGATTAAAAATGTATGTATTTAGTTGAGAAATTCTTTTTTTTTTTTAATTATTTGACTTAAAATTTAACTATTGGATTAAAAACTGAATATTTTGTAGAAAATTCATTTTTTTAATTGAAAATTCATTTTTTACAGAAAGTTTACCTATTCAATATTTGGTTAAAAATTGATCTTGTAAGTTTAAAAATTCAAATATTTTGTTAAAAATTCATTTGATTTGAGGCATATTTATATTTTTTGTTAAAAATTGATTTTTTTTTAGTTTAAAAATTGAACAATTTGGTTGAAAATTTACGTAGTTTGTTGACAGTTTGAATTTTTGGTAGAAAATTAACCTTCTTAATTGACAATTCGGCTGTTTGCTTAAAAATGAATGTATTTTATTGAAAATTCCTTTTCAGGGTTAAAAACTAATGGTTTCAACTTAAAATTTAAATATTTGATTGAAAATTCAAGTGTTTTGTAGAAAGCTCGTCTTTTTAGCTTAAAAAATTCCACTATTTGGTTAAAAATTTATATATTTTGTTGAGAGTTCATCTTTTATAGTAGAAAATTAATCTTCTTGGTTAAAAATCCATTTTTTTATTGAAAATTCAATTAATTGGTTGAAAATTCTACATTTTGGAAAAAACCTTTTTCTTTATTGACTGAAAAATCTTTCGTTGTTGAGGATTCAAGTATTTTGCTGAAAATTCGTCTTTTTTGGTTCAATTCAACTGTTTTTGATTTAAAATTAAAATCTTTCCTTGGTTAAAATATAAACTATTACATTTTTGTTATTGTGAATTCATCTTTTTTGCTTGAAAATTCGCAAATACTTGTTTGAAAGTTGAGCTAATTTGTTAATCAGAAAGAAACCGTAAGATTTGACCATCCTCCCACCCCTCCCCCTGAATCGTCTTACGTTATGTTTTGATGACCCTTACATAAATTCATGAAAAAAATGTAGTCGTCAAAAATTACGGTGGATGATATACAAATTTTAAATTTTTGAATTTGGTTTCTTAAATCTCGGAGGAGAGGGGGGGGGCGACCGCCCAATCGCCCCTCTCTGGATCCGCTCTGGTATTAAAATTTCCTAGTGTCATAATTGGGCGAAGATTCCGAAATTTTGATGATATTTTTACGCAAAAGTTTTCATTATACGTATAAATATGAAATAAATTTATTTTTTACGCATTAATGAACGCTTATAATTTTTGTAGACCTTCAACTAGACCACGAAGGAGAATGCAATATCCCGCTGGACAATTCCTAAATATTATTTAAGAATTTGTGAAATACGTGTATTGAAATATGTTAAATGACATATAAGTGAATTTTTTATTGAATAATAAAACATACCTCATAAAATTTAAATAAACGTTACCTAAATGTTTACACACATCTGTGGTCTTACTTACGAAATTATTTTTCGTTTATAATATCGATTATGTGGCTTCGTTGTAAAAAAAAAGTTTCCGCAAGGAATTTATTAAAAATGCGTTAATTATGAATAGAAGTGTTTTTAATAAAAGGTAAAAATTAAATGGTTTTAGTGTATATGAATTATAAATATAAATACATAGAGATAAATGGAGACCAGTCTTTTTATGAATCCCTTCCTATTGATAATAAAAGTTACAAAATTTAGGGAATAATCATTTTATTCATAATTATAATTACAATCGAACAAAATATTTTGAGCATCATAGTTAAAACAATTTCTTTGGTTATAAGGAATTGGAATTGGAAAATATTCTTCACAAATAACACGTCCCTCAAATTTAGATTTTGAAAGAAGAACTTCTTGACCATTCAATAAGTATTTCAGCCACATGGTGAGTCTCACATTATAATTACAATAACTTCTATGTAATTTATCTCCTTTCCAGTCAAATGCATACGGACACTCGAAAAGGTCATACTAAAGCAACAAAATAATAACCGTTTAAACTATATTTCACATTAGGGTAATTCATTTTTTAGGGCAAAAAAAATTATTTACGAATCTGAACACACACACTACCCTAAATTGTACCTTTTTAGTCAAAAAATTTGTACACAAAAAATAATTCAAAATTCGCATGATTTGCAGGTCAGCTTTTTTAATTTGATATTTTTTATTGATTTTTTTTATTTTATTTTTCAAAGTGGCCATTTTAATAGAGGAAAAAAATTCCGGGTCATTTCATGGTTCACAAAATTTTTGCACGGTCATTGAAATTAAAAGATTGGAACTCTTGAAGCTAAAAAATTTTTTATTTGAAGTTATAAAAACTGAACAGCAAATGAAAAAATTCAAAGTGGGACTCTTTTGAATTTTAAACTTTTAAAATTAAAGCTTAACATTTTTTTAATTCAAACGCTCAATAATTTGCACGTATAAAATGAAAGCTTTTAACACTTTTCAATTGAACTATTTTAAATTAAATTCCGTTAAACTGCAAAATTAAATTTTTTTAACTTTTATAAATTATGCAGTTCAAAGATTAAAAAATACAAATTCATGCTATAATTTCCAATGCCCTAATTTAAAGAATGAATTAACAAATTTTGAAAATTATATCATTTAAGCAATTGTAAGTTAGAAACAGTAAAAATTGAACGATTACAAATTAATTTTCTAAACTTAACACCTTTTAAATCAGAACTTTGAATTACTTTAGTTGCGAGTCATTCAGTTTTTATTTATGGATCAAAATTGGTTTTTGTTTTGAAATCTTTTTGAATATTTTCTTAAAATAATTTCTTCAAAATAAAAAGTTTTTTCTCAGGAATCTGAAGAACATTTTTTTATTATCTTGTAACCTTTCAAAATTCTTATGAAGCTTCAAAATATGATTTCCAAAATTTACTTTTTGTTTATAAATTATTTGCAATCTTTTCAAATTTTAAATTATTTCAGAAATTTTTTCAAAACTTCTAAATATTGAAAATAAAAAATCATTTTCAATTTTCCTGTGAATCCTCTTTCTATTTCAAACAATTCAGTTTCAAATTATCTAGTTTTAAATATATGATTTGCATTTTTTGATTTTAAATAAACAGTCAAGTGTTTCTACATATTAAAAAAATGAATTGAATGAGTTAAAAACTGAATATTTTAGAGTGAAACAATATTTGAATAGCATTTGCAATTTATTCAAAGTTTTTAATTATGAATCCATTAATTTTAAATTATTTAAAAATTCAAAAATAGTTTATAAAGTTTCAATCGCACGTTTACATTTGTTTAACTACTAAGGCTTTCGAATTGAAACAGTTTAATTTCCAGTGTCAAATTCTGTAAATTGTTTAATTTTTAATCGGTTGTCTTCAAAATTTAATTTCAAGTTTTGAAGATTTCAAAATAATGTCAAAAAAGAATCTGGAAGATTTTAAGATAATTTTTTGAATTTTACAGGATTTTAACCAATTTTAAGAAATGTTTAGTTATCTCGAAATATAATTCAAAGTTTTGGAACATTTGAGAATATTCGAAAATAATTTAAGTCTTGAGAAGATTTCAAAAGATTTAAAACAAAATGTAGATTTTTTAAGATTTCGAAAAAAAAGCTTTTTAAGAATTTCGAAAGGATTAAAGATGATAAAAAAACTTTCTTAAGATTCCTGGAAAATTATTTATTTTGAAAAATTAATTTTTAAAGAAAATTTAAAGAAACGTCAAAAGATTTAGAAAAATTTCGAAAAAAGCTAGAAGATTTGAAGGCAATTTTTTCGATTTTTGAACATTTTCGAATGTAAGTCAGTTTAAAAGATGTTTGGAAGATTCGTTCCTTTGGATAAAAATTTCATCACTTTTGGTTAAAAATGTAACTGTTTTTTGAAAATTAATCTGATTTGGTTGAGGATTCAACTATTTTGTTGGAAATTCGTCTTTTTGGATTAATTTAACTTTTTTTTATTTAAGATTAAAATCTTTTTTGGTTGAAATATTAATCAAGCATTAAATTTCTCTTTCAGAATTTATCCTTTTTGGTTGAAAATGTACTTTTTTGTAGAAATTTTGATTTGGCATATCTTAAATCTTAAAAAATATTTTTAACTTTTCTCAAGAATCTTAAAAAATTACATTTATATAACTTTAAAAACAAACTGATAATATTTATTTTCTCGTTCTCAGATGTCAGAATCCAATTTTAGCTCAAATGTAAGTGTTCAACAGTTTTGAATAAATAAATAGTTATGCGAAATTTTTATTTTGTATCACAAATTATTTTTCCCTTTGAATCGAAAAAATTTAATACATGCATTTTCAAAAAAAGAAGACACAGAGAAAATGAAAACAACAAAAAATCAATGAAAAAGACAAAACTCAAATGGGTGACTGGACCTCTAGATCAAATCCAATTCTGAATTTTTTTTTTAAATTAGAATCGAAAATAATATTTTTCATCAAATAACTTCAAAACATACACATGTATTTTTTTAACATGAGCTTTAATACTCAAATATAAATGTAAAAACTCACCTTTCCAAACGGACATTGATAATTAGTATTTGATCCTTTATGCTTGAAGTTGGCATAAATTTTATTAAAAAATAATAAACCCAGTTTTTCATTTGATTCTTTCTCGTATTCCTCACATTTTCCAAACGATGATTGAAAAAATTGTTCATATTTGGGATAGTCAATAAACTCAAGATTATAATTTATCTGTAAAAAAAGGGAACATTTTTAGAAGCTGTTAGAAAATTTCAAAATTGAATAACTGATTATTAAATTATTATAATCTTGAAAAATAATTAGTACACCTTTACAGAGTTGTCATTTTCATCATCTACTATCCAACCCCATTGAAAATAAATATGTTCGAATATTTCCAAAAGTTCAGGGTGATAACCCATTTCAGGAGACTTCAGAACGTATGAAAGTGTTTCATTTAAGTACATATAACTTCTTTCAAATTCGACTTCAAATTTTTCTGTTTGCACTATCTGCAAGAATAATAATAATAATTTGAGGAAGATTATTTTTACTTTTAATTCAAAGAAAAAATATAAATTATAAAGTTATTTTTATACTTACATTAATGGCCACAAATTCTATCACGAGGAAGAACAGAGAAGTTTTGAACATTTTTGTTTAAGACAAAAGCCGTATCATTCACTAATTAATAATTAAATTATAAATGCGTGTGAATAAAATAAAGCCAGTTGCAACGTAAATTTTTTAAAAGAGTTATATTCTACTTGCAAGTATATAAGGAAATAATTATACGTTGCGCGATAAAATATAATTGGGCCACGATTAATTGGAAAGAAATATAACATTAAAAGTATGGTAATCACAAAATTATGAAATTATCAAGAGTATAGGTATATAGAAGCAATTTAAAGGTCGTTACCAAAGCTAAGATGGCATAACACAATATAAAGTTCTAAAAATAATTAATTAACAGATGGTTTAAAAAATTGTAATTAGGTCCTATATTTTTAAACCTCATCAGAAATAATAATTGTCAATAGAAAGAGAAGCTAAATTAATTTTTTTCTTAAATATAATACAGTTCCTAAGGTAATTTTGAAACGAATTCAGAAAAAAAATAATTTAAAAACAAATTTTTAATCACTTCAATTTTAATATTTAAATATTTTAAAAATATGCTTATTACTATACAAAAAATCAATATTTTAAGGGTGACAGTACAGAACTAGATAACCAACATAATTGGAATTTTTCAGGAGAGCTAAAAAAACATTCTGTAAAATCAAAACCACCATTTAAAGATAAGACAAAAATTCACTTCCATAAATATAGGAACAGGCTCGGCTGCAGATTCCAATAAAAAAATGATTACTAAGCTTAAAACGTAACATAAAATGTTAACTAAAATTAAAATTAAATTTCCTTTAGAACTATTATAAAAAATAAGAATTTTAACAAATTCTTTTAGCACAACGTGTATTTCATATTTAAAGCATTTTTTATGCAATAAATCTATTTTCGGAAAAAAATTAAATATTTGTAGTCAAAACGAAAAACCAAGATTTGGGACTGAAATTTTGAACGAGAAAAAAACATAATAAAGTAATGAACACAGTTTTGTTTATTTATTGAAATACATAACATAACATTGCATACATACTGCATTCCCAAACAATTTATACATAAATTCTCAGTTTTTTTTACAACTTGGATATTTTCTCTGAGTTTTCTTCCAAGGAAAGTGTGCCATCTAGTCACTTCTGCAAAACATCATTGGCTTCGGCTCGTTCCTCTTGTAATTCTTTGGAGGTGACATCCAGTTTTGATTTAGCAAAGTCGTTAAGCGAGAGACCCTAGGAAAAAATAAATTCTTAAAACCTTTGTATAATCACATAAATTTTTAATTTAAGGTAAGTCATTTTTTTTTCCTAAAAAAAAATTCCAGTTTTGCATGGCAATTGAAACAAAAATTTTTAGATACTTTTTATTCCCTAATAATTAAAAAATTTTCCCTGATAATAATAATAATAATATTTTTTGATTTTTCATTTAAAATCAAAATCTATTTTTGTTGAGATATCGACTGTTATATTATTCTTTGAGAATTCCTCCTTTTTGGTTAAAAATGCAACTGATTAGTTGAAAATTAGTCTTTTTGGGATAAATTTAACTTTTCTTTATTACGGGTTTAAATGTTTTATTTTAATTACAAACTATTACATTTTTCTTTAGGGTTTCATCTTTTTTAATTGAAAATTCAACTATTTGGTTGAAAATGCATGTATTTTTTTGAAAATTTATTTTTTTGGCTGAAGGTTTCATCATTTTAGTTGAAAATCGATCTATTTGTTTCAAAATTGATTTATATTTTTTAAATTCATCTTTTTGGTTAAAATGTATATTCTTTATTTGAAATTTCAGTTACTGGTTAAAAATTCATTTTTTTTTTTATTTATAATTAAAATATTTTTTTGTTGAAATTTTTACGATTATATTATTCGTGTAGAATTCATATTTTGGTTAAAAATTTAACTATTTTGTGGAAAATTTGTTGCCTTTTGATTGAAATATCAACTATTACATTTTTCGTTGAGAATTCATCTTTTTGTTGAAAATTCAACTGTCTTCTAAAAAAATTCCACTTTTGTATTGCAAATTCATCTTTTTGTAGGTTGAAAATTCAACTATTTTGTTAAAAAGTCATCTTTTTTAGTCGAAAATTCCAATGTTTTGTTGAAAAATCATCCTTTTGGATTAAAAGTTCATCTTTCACTGTAGAAAAGTAATCTTTTTGGATATAATAATAATCTAATAATCTAATAATAATAATAATAATAATAAAAATCCAAGGATTACTTTTCGACAGTGAAAGATGAAATTTTAATACAAAAGGATGATTTTTCAACAAAACAGTGGAATTTTCGACTAAAAAAGATGCCTTTTTAACAAAATAGTTGAATTTTCAACCTACAAAAAGATGAATTTTCAATACAAAAGTTGAATTTTTAGAAGACAGTTGAATTTTCAACAAAAAGATGAATTCTCAACGAAAAATATAATAGTTGATATTTCAACCAAAAGGCAACAAATTTTCAACAAAATAGTTAAATTTTTAACCAAAATATGAATTCTCCACGAATCATATAATCGTAAAAACTTCAATGAAAACAAATTTTAATTATAAATAGAAAAAAAAGATATGAATTTTCAAGCAGTAACTGAAATTTCAAACAAGAAAGATACATTTTAACCAAAAAGATGAATTTAAAATATATAAATCAATTTTGAACCAAATAGATCAATTTTCAACTAAAATGGTGAAACCTCCAACCAAAAAAATAAATTTTCAACAAAATACATGCATTTTCAACCAAATAGTTGAATTTTCAATTAAAAAAGATGAAATCCTAAAGAAAAGTGTAATAGTTTGTATTTAAAATTAAAATTTTCAACCTGAAATAAAGAACAGTTAAATTCATCCAAAAAGACTAATTTTCAACTAATCAGTTGCATTTTTAACCCAAAAGTATAAATCCTCAAAGAATAATATAACAGTTGATATCTCAACAAAAATAGATTTTGATTTTAAATAAAAAACCAAAAAATAAGAATTTCGAACCAATTAGGGGAATTTTCAAACAAAAAAGATACATTTTAAGTAAAAGGACGAATGAAAAAAAGGTTACTTTTCAACCAAATAGATGAATTTTCAAGTAAAATTATAAATCTTCAACAACAAAAAAACTAAATTTTCAACAAAATACATGAATTTTCAACCAAATAGTTTAATTTTCAACTAAAAGAGATGAAATTTTAAAGAAAAATGTAATAATTGATAATATAACAGTAGATATTTCAACGAAAATAGATTTTAATTTTAAATAAAAAACCAAAAATACTCATTTTTAACCAAATAGGGGAATTTTCAAACAAAAAAGATACATTTTAACCAAAAAGATGAATTTACAAAAATAGGTTAATTTTCAACCAAATAGTTGAATTTTGAACTAAAAAAGATGAAATTTCAAAGAAAAATGTAATAGTTAACATTTCAACAAAAAATATTTAATTTTAAATAAAAGCAGTTCAATTCATCGGAAAAAGGGTAATTTTCAATCAATCAGTTGCATTTGTAACCAAAAACTATTAAATTTCTACCAAAAGAGTTGAATTCTTAAACCAAAATACGAATTCTCAGCAAAGAAGTTAATTGCATACCAAAATAGTTGAATTTTCAAACAATTTTTTTCATTTTCAACCGAAAAATAAAATTTTTAAATTAAAATATAATCGCAAGAAGGAAGAAACTGAAGAAAAAAGAAATAGAAGGCAAATAAATGACTAAAGAATATTATATCAGGGCACCCGTAAAACTTCATTAAAAAAATTCCCAAACTTTTCCTGACCATTAATATTCAAAGACCAGAATCTTATCTTGTAACATTTTTAACATACAATTTTTTTATAACTGAATAAAACCATTTCAAACTTAAATTTAAGAATGTCAAATTTATTACCCTTGATAGGTATTAATTAAAAGTTCCTCTTATAAAAATTCCATGACATTTGCAAGATTTTTTTCAAAATCCCTGACATTTCCCTGACCAATAAAATTCCCTGATTTTTTCCTGATATCCAAGTTTTCCCTGAGCTACGGCTACCCTGATTTAATCACATTTTTGAAAAAAACTTACTTGAACTATTTTGAATTTCTTATCCTCGATAGTGACTGGGAAGGAAAAGACGATGTCTTTCGGAATTCCATAACTTCCATCAGAAACAACTCCCATGCTGACCCACTGACCAGGTTTAGTTCCAATCCACCAGTCCCTCATGTGATCTCCTGCAGCTTTAGCAGCTGACATAGCAGATGACATTTTCCTAGCTGCAATTACAGCAGCTCCTCGTTTTTGAATCGTCTCCAGGAAGGTTCCATTCAACCAATCATCATCGTTTATTGCTGCTGGCACAGGTTTTGTGCCCGAAGGAAGAGCAACTGTAGCTTGGCCTGCATCCGGATATTGTGTGGAGCTGTGATTTCCCCAGATGATCACGTTTTGCACCTTGTCGACCTATTTGAAACAATATTTTTCTTTATTTAAAGTTGAAGGGTTGCAAGTACAGAACTAGATAACCAACAAAATCGGAAGTTATCAGGAGAGCGAAATAACATTATGTAAAATCGAAATCACCATTTATAGATAAAAAAATCTGCCCGCTGCGCAGGCACATTCTCATCGCGCGCTTCGCGCTCGATGACGTGTTTACCTCGCACTACGCGCTCGGTCTTTGTATTTCTCCCACATTTGCACGCAGACCTTTCAAAATTAAAGGTCAAATCATCGACAACTGTAATTTGGTGATTGTGACTTCTCTTTTGTTAAGGCTCCTTTGGCTTTAACGAACACATTCTCATCACGTATCTCGTGCTTCACACTCGATTTTGTCCAAAATCTCAACTTTTCTACACTATGTTCAACACTATTATATCAAATATATATCATATTTATTATAACACAATGAAAAAAGAGGGAGAAAAAGGGAAAAAGTCAACCAAAAACCAACCTCTCACTTTTTCCTTTCTCCGTTTTTTTATACTACGATGGGACCAATATGTTTCGAAGATGGCTTGGCTTCAGAATCACCCACTAAACGCTTTTATTAAATTTCAAATCCTATACTGATGTTGTGTCAGTTAACAATATTACATTTTTAACCCATTCAATTTGAAAATTTGTAATTAATTAAAATACCAATTTTTCAATGATAAGCAATGTTTAACTGTTTATTTGAAATGAGTAATTATAAATAAAATATTTAAAACTATACAATTTTAAAACGAATTGTTTGAAACAGAAAGCCTTGAGTCGTTAAAATTGCAGGGAGATAAACTTAAACTTTGAACGTTGCAATGTTAATTATAATTCTTCCATTTAAAAAATCTTTTATTAGCTAATTAAATGGTATCATTTTAATGTATATAATCGTTAAACAATTATTGGTTCTGAAAAAAATCGAGTAAGTTGAGGAGATATTTACAAATCTTGAAAATATTCAAACATACATTAAAACTTGAAAATATTTCAAAAGATTTAAAACAAAATATAGATTTTTGAAAAATTCGAAATAAAATTGTCAAGCTTTTTGAGGATTTGAAAACGTTTTAATATAATAAACAAATTTTATTAAGATTCCTGTAAAAATTTTAAATGATTTCTTATTTCGAAAAATTAATTTTAACAGAATATTTTAAAAAATTGAAACAAAAACAAATTTTAACGAATAAATAACAGTTAAAAAATATTACTTCAGATAAAATTTAAGCAAGTTTAAGAGATATTTATAAGTTTTGAAAAGATAGACAAATAATTGAAAACTTGAAAAGATTTTAAAAAATGTAAAACAAAATGTAGATTTTTGAATATTTCGATCACAAAATTTAGAAGCTTTTTAAACATTGAAAAAAATGCAAAAGAATGAAAAAAATGTATTAAGATTTTCAGGAAAATTAAAATAATTTTTGACTATAAAAAATTAGTTTTAAGAGAATTTTTAAAAAGATTTCAAAAGATTTTCAAAATTATTTTAAAAATCTGGAAGATTTTGAAGCAAGTTTTTTAGTTTTGCAGGATTTATTAAAAGTTTTAGGAAAAATTAAAATAATTAAAAAAGACATTTAGAAGTTTTGAAAAAATTTCAAAAATAATTTAAATTTTTGTCAATATTCCAAAAAGTATAAAATAAAATACAGATTTTTTGAAGATTTTGAAATAAAATGTTGAAGCTATTTAAGGATTTTGAAAGGCTTCAAGATAATACAATAATTTTTCTGAAGTATCCTGGGAAAACAGTTATTTTTTATTTGTAACAAATTTTTAAGAGAATATTAGGATTATTTCAAAACAAATTTTAATGCATGAATAAGAATTGAAAAATGATCAATTTGTGAAGTCTCAAAATTAAAATAATTCAATTTCTGTTTGAAAAACTGTTTAATTTAAACAAAAAGTTGTAATATTTCAATTTTCAATCTTTCCAACTTAAAATTGCTTAACATGATATAATTTTTAAAATTTATTAATTCGTTGATTCATTCTTCAATTTAGAGCATTTAAAATTATAGCGTAGATTTATATTTTTTTGAATCTTTGAACTGTAAATTATTGAGCGTTTGAATTAATAATTTTTTAAGTTTTAATGTTTGTAGCTTAAACTCCAAAAGAGTTCAACTTTGAATGTTTCAATTTGAAGTTCAGTTTTTAATCTAAATTTCAATGACAATGGACAATTTTTGTGAACCGGGAAATGACCGGGATTATTTTCCTCGTTTAAAACGGTTACTCTGATACTGTGCTCATTAAACTGATACCGTAATAATGAATATCGTCCAATACTATATAGTCTATATCATCTATATAACTATATAGTCTGTAGAGTTCAGTGTAGCTGTAATTTTCTTTAGCCTCATTAAATTGGACACAGAAACTCATATCAAGAATAGATTAGAAAATGATTTATAGCGATACTTTGAATACATCACGATGATTTTTAATTGCACTTGTTTCCTCCCTGGTGGAAACATTTTTACAAAAAAGTACAGAAAACTAAAAATATTTTTACAGCAATCTATAGATAAATAAAATAAATTACAACAATAATTACAGGAAAGTAAAACTTTTTTCTATTATTGAGACGAATTTAGTACTTTTTTTTCTTTGTGTACATTGTTGTATTTAATTGTAGTTTTAATTTCCTACAAGAATTTACAAAAAATTACAGCTACAAGAATCTACTGAAATTTACATGTTTTGCAGCGAAAAAGTTGATCTTTTTCGACCTAGGATGACAAGTAGAAGAATAAACAAAGGTAGAATTTTAAAAGTTTTTTTTTTCAAATATATAGCAATTGATTAAACACCATATATTATTTCATTTAAAATTATGTCATTGCAATGTTCTTAATATTTTTTCATCCCAGGTCGAAAAAGAACAACTTTTTGACTGCAAATAAAAATTGAACAATTGAGAAAGAATTGATCACGGACATTGAAATTAAAAGATTCGAACTCTTGAAGATAACATTTTTTTCACTTGAAGTTATAAAAACTGAACCGCAAATTAAGACACTCAAAGTGAAATGCTTTTCATTTTAAAACTTTTATAATTTAAAATTTTTTAAATGTTAATTCAAACACTCAATAATTTATGCGTATAAAACGGAAGTTTTTAACACTTTTCAATTGCAAATTTTTTACTTAAAAGCCATTGAACTGCAAAATTTTAACTTTTATACATTGGACAGTTAAAAGATTTAAAAAAATATAAATCCAAGCTATCATTTTCAATGTTGTGAAGTGAAGAATGAATTAAAAAATTTATACATTTTCAAAATTATATCATTTTAAGCAATTTTAAGCTAGAGAAATTAATTTATACATTAAAATTTATTTTTAAATCTTTTTAAATATTCTATTAAAAATTTGTTTAAAAAAAAATCATTTAAAAAGTTGGCAGGAATCTAATAATAATTTTATTATCTTGGAACTCAATTTTTTTCTACTATATTGTAAAATCCTGCAAAAGTAAAAGAATTACCTGAAAATCATCCAGATTTTTGTTTGGAAATTTTTGAAATCTTATTAAATCCTTAGTGGAAAACTGTTTACAAAAAAGTACAGAAAACTAACACATTTTTTACAAGAATCTACAAATAAATAGAATAAATTATAACCAAAATTACAGGAAAGTACAACTTTTTTCTTTTATTGAGACGAATTTTGTACTTTTTTTTTGTACATTGTTGTATTTTATTGTAGTTTTAATTTTCTACAAAAATTTACAACTATGAGAATCTGCAGGAATTTACATGTCTTGCAGCCAAAAAGTTGTTCTTTTTCGACCTAGGATGACAAATATTTAGAATATTGCAATGAGATAATTTTAAATTAAGATGTGTACATGATCATTATTATAAGAAAATCTTTGAATTTTAAAGAAATTCTAGAATATTAAAAGACAATAATGAATAATCGTATAAAAAAAATATTACGTTTGAAGTTTTTTTTTAAATATATAGCATACAATTTCACACCATATATGTAATTTAAAATGATGTCTTTGCAATATTCTCAATATTTGTCATCCTAGAAGATTCTCTCAAAAATAAAAAAATTTTCATTGGAAGTTATAAAATCTGAACTGCAAATTCAAAAACAAAAATTCAAAAAAAAAAAAACTTCTGAATTTTGAACTTTTAAAATTAAAGCTTAAACAATGTTAATTCAAATGCTCAATAATTTTCGCATACAAAATACTATGACTAAATAATAATTTGTCAGGAATCTGATAATCATTTTATTATCTTGGAAATGAATTTTTCCTACAATTTTTTGAAAATCCTGCAAAAGTAAAAAAAAAATTACCTTAAAATCATCCAGATTCATTTTTTAAAATTTTGTAAATCTTATTAAATATTCTTTTAAAATTAATTTGAAAAAAATCTACATTGTGTTTCAAATGCTTTGATATCTTTTCATGTTTTAAAATATTTTGGAATCTTTTCAAATCTTCTAAATAAATTTGAAACTTACTCGATTATTTTCTAAATTAATAATTGTTCATTTGTCATTTATTATTCAAATTTTGTTTTAAATCTTTTTAAATATTCTTTTAAAATTAATTTTTCATAATAAAAAATCATTTTAAATTTTCCCAGAAAACTTGAGAAATTTTTTTTATTTTTTTTTAAACATACAAAAATCCTTAAAAGCTTCAAAAATTAGAATACAAGAAAAAATTAGCTATTTGTGTATAACTGTCTTTTTTTATTAAATTTTGTACATTTTTTACAAAAAAGTACATGGTTTAACAAAAAATTACAGTCGTAAAAATGTTGTACTTTCTTATAAAAATTATTTCCACCAGGGTACTTTTTGGAAGTGGAACTACTTCTTTAAAAATTTTCTTTGAAAATTTCTTTAAAAATTCAAATATTAGGTTGAAAATTAGTTTTTTCTTATTCTATTGTATTTTATTGAAAATTTGAACTTTGCGGGAGAATATTTAATCTTCTCGGTGAATAATACATCTTTTTGGTTACAAATTCCTTAAAAAAATTTAATATTTGGTGAAAAATTCGATTAATTTGTTATAAATTCATTTGTTTTTTAGAAAATTCATCTTATTGGTTGAAAATTTATTTTTTTTGTTGAAAATTAGTTTTTTCTTATTTAGAATGAACTTTTTTAAACTAAAAATGTTACTGTTCCATTTTTTGTAGAAAATGTATCATTTTTGACAGAAATTTATCGTTATTAGTTGAAAATGATACTATTTCGTTGAAAATTTACTTTAATTTGATTAAAAATTAATTTTTTTACTGAAAATTGAACTATTCGGTTTTTAGTTGAAAATTTATCTGTTTTAGGTGAAAATTCAACTCTTCGTTGTAAATCCGTCTTTTTCGTAGAAGAGATCTCTCATTAGTTGAAACTTCATCTTTTTGGTTGAAAATTCATTTCTTTGGTTGAAAATTTAACTATTTTTTTTTAAATTTGTTTTTTTTTTGGTGGAAAATTTATTTTACTAACTAAAAATTTAACTATTTTATTTTTGGTAGAAAATTGATCTTTTTAGTTCAAAAATTAATGAATTTGGTTAAAAAAGCAAACTTTTTTAGTTGAAGATTCAGCATTTTAGTTAAAAA